>CAJNDS010002357.1:1235330-1365781 GCA_905221605.1 Symbiodinium natans
AAGGCTGAACTTCGGATGTGCTGAACACTGGACTTTCCCTGGAAACCTCCTCACCCACAAACCTTGACAATCAGCGCGCACAAGCCTCTGCGAGCCGGCGGACGGCTTCGCTAGTGAGGCCCACGTGGTCCAACTGGAGCCTCCGCAGCGCCTTCGAGCCCAAGACCTCTGCAAGAGGTGTGGCCGTTTTGACACGCAAAAAAAACCTCAGAACCTGAGCTATCCTGAGCTACAGCTCGCCAGCACGTGAGGGCCTCAAGCAGCAGCTCAAGGTTGGGCATGAGGTCGCTCTCCAGGATCGCCAGGCTCCTGGGAGCGGTGCTTTGAGACCAAAAACAAAGAAGGGGGCGCAAAAGCGCAGGGAGCAAGAGAGAACTCTATACTTTCTCAGGGAGGCCTCTAGCGTGCGGGTCGGACTTGTGACTGCTTGCACACCGAGGCTCTCCAGCTGCGGGTACTGGTCCAGAGAGTTCAGCCCTACACGTAGCGCCTTGGCGCTGAGATGGGAAAGCTTGAGCGCTTTGCAGCTCTCCGCCTTCTCTTTAAAAACGCGCTCCTGCAGTTTCAAAACCGAGTCGGCGTCGCTCCTGTGAGTGAATTTTAGCTTGTCCCCAATGGTTTCTCGGAAGGTTTTTGGATCCATGGGAGCGACGCCGGCCTGGTCCGACTCCTCACTGTCGACCTCTTCTGACATGCTATTTGCGGATCGGGTACTGGACCATTGCAGCTCCGCCACACACCACCCGCGTAGGTCGTACGGAGTGCGATTTTGAATCAGTGCTGCCACAGGGACAGACTTCATGCAACCGCTGGGCTCGTCGAAGACACGAACTTCCTCTTGCTTGGACCATGCTTCCTTCAGACGGTCTTCCGGCGTCAGGCTCTCGATGCGTAGAGTGCGAGTGTGTTCTTGCGCATACATGACATGCATGTTATCCATCGCCCGCCGGAAGCTCTCGTCCTCGGCCTGGTCCATCCTTTTAAATTGGAATAGTGAGACATAATCTACAAAGACACAGTCCTGGTCCTGCAGCTTCGCTGCAAGCTTCTCAAGCTGATAGCCATATGGATCCGGGTGTTCCCGGGCTTCCCAGCAGTGCGACAGTGAGACGATCCTTTTGATCTCAGTCGGCCGGTCGTCTGCCCAGTCCTTCACCTATACAGCGAAAGGAAGCTGCCCGAGACCCGGCAGTTGAGGTCCATGGGAAAGAAGAGACAAGGCCCAGCGTGCTGGGGACCTCCACCCCTCCGCCTGCCTCCTCGTGCGTGACAAGAGCGGTGCGGACCCCGACGTAGGCGGACTCGGCCTCCTGGCGCCGCGGGAGGCGCTGGCCTCCACACTGTGAACCCATGCAGAGAAGCGAGCGGCATCAGTGCAGAGAACGACGGATGTGGGAACTGAAGCGAAGCGGCCTTTGTGGTGGAGCTCCTTCAGGAACTCGGCACGCACCTCGAAGCAGAGCGGGATGGAGAGCAAGGCAAGCTTCACGGGGCACTTCAAACCCATCTTGCACCATCTTGCATCCTGGACTTCTTGCGTCTTCTGAGCGCGGGCACCAGGCGGATGTTGGCGTCGTTCAGGAACTGCGCCAGCTGCATCTTCTCTGCGAGCCCATACTCCGATGACTTCGCCTCTCGGGCACTGGCATGTGAATGAAGGTGAAGTTCATCTGAATTTCCAAGAGATGCGCCACTGCTGATCGTGGACGGCACCTCTTTCTCCTTCGGCACTTCAGGAGCCGGGTCCAAAAGGCAGCGAACCAGGGCCTGGCGGCTCAGCCGAGTGCCTCGGAACCCACGAGTCTGACAATACAGCCGGAACTGGCGGGAACCGAACCGGACCGAACTGTAAGGCTAAGGCAAAGAACTGTGTTGCCCCCGAGCCCATTTGGAGAGCTTCATAAGCTCTGCATGAGTATGGTTTCCTCTGCACGTGCTCTGGGCCCTACCACCCACAACAACCTGCACGTGTGGTTTGTCAGGAGGACGGAGGAGAAGGAGAGGAGAGGAGGGGAGAGGAGGGGAGAGGAGGGGAGAGGAGGGGAGAGGAGGGGAGAGGAGGGGAGAGGAGGGGAGAGGAGGGGAGAGGAGGGGAGGACCTGTTGAAAAGTTCAAGGCGCGCGGCATATTAGACGGTGCATCCTGAACTCATAAAACACCCGGCCATCATCTCTTGAACCAGGTGCTGTCGATGCCTGCTATGGCATCATCGTGCGTGGACGGATCAGGCATCGGCATCAGCCTGGCCTTGGGCTCGAATCCCCCTCCGCCCCTCCAAATTCACTCCGCTCGGGGACCCCTCCCATCTCCCCGTTCGCGGTCCCTTTGCGAAAGTGCAGGGCACGCCACTGTGGAGTTTTCGCAGAGGCGAAAACTCTGCCAAGTAGTCCTCTCCTCCTCTTCCTCTCTCCTCCCCTCTCCTCTCCTCCTCCGGGTCCGTGTCCAAGCCCCTCCCACCTCCAGCCTGCCGGTGTCTTGTCAGTAGGCTTTCCAGACTCCCTGAAAACCGAAGCCTAAACCCAAAACTCCCAACCCTAGCTAACCCCCATCAAACGCCCGTCTCAAAGAACCTTTCTTTTTCTGCCCTACACTGAACTGCTAGGCCTAAGTCGAGCCGGTCGTCCGCTTCCCGACAGATGGGTGGATTTGTCGCTGGGCGTCCAGCTGTCGGCAAGAGCTTCCTGCAAGTGGCCCTGGGAAGTTTCGAGCAAGAGCAGCACTGGCCAGCAATGCTGCTGACTCCCACCTGAATCTCCTCCACGGTGAAGTGGCTTCCTCGCACAGTGGTCGGGCCAGTCAACGCTAGCCGCCCGCTAGCCCATCAAGATAGTCACAGTCGTGAGTCTGGTCGTGGTGGCTTATTGTTCCACTCCAACACACACCCTACAGGGCTACAGGACACCGACATGCACAGCTGGCACACCTGGCGCGTCTCAGCTCCCCGCCTCCAAGCCTCCGAAGAATGCTGCGCAGGGTCGGAATCCTTTGCTTCTCCGGGCTGTCGACCTGGCGACGTGACAGCAGGCTTGCTAAAGTGCCCTGAAGAGATCTTCCGCCCCGTGACACCGCAAGCTCGTTTGAGGATATCTTTGTCAGAGCCTGAAGTTTACAACTTCACTATGTGCGCCTTTGCACTGCCTTCGCCTTCCCTCCAGACCAGAGAATGCTCTGCGACACGCTCCCTCGACCCGGTAGCACCAAGTAGGGGATGTCCGCATTCTTCAACAAATCTTCCAGCTGCTTCTTGTCCAGGGGCTTCGCCTGAGGCATGCCGCATGCAAGCGCATGCTGTGGCCTGTGTGAAAGAAAGCGAACGTCTGGCCGGCTTTTCGATATGAAGCTTGCTGCCCAGCCTCTTCTGCCGCATCTGGCAGCGGAGGTACAGGTACATTGGTCCTCCGCGAGAGAGAGAGAGCGAGAGAGAGAGAGAGAGAGCGCCGCCGCGGTCACAGCGTGTTTCTTGTGAGTGGTTCGAGCAGTGGAAGTGGACGCAAACCGGTGTCACGTACGAGCTGCTGTGTGCGCCGCCTACTTTTCTCGGCAATTCCATGTCCATCCTCCACGCCCGCGCGGCTTCCTTGGACCCTACGGAGAACCGGAGGCTCAGCAGCCCCTCACCTCGGCGACCCTAGGGGTTCTCAGACCCAGCCCATCCCTTGAACATCGAGTGAGGCTGGGCTGAGGGATGCTCAGGGTCTACAGAACCGGGGAACTTCGAGCTGGGTGCTGGGCTGTCGGGAACTTCGCGCAAAATGCCCTGAACAGCATGGTTTTGACCAAGGAATGAGACATTACTGGCACGCAACTCATCAGCGCCTCAAATTCCTCGGTGAAACCGTCGCCTCGCTTTCAGCAAAGACGACACATGGCGACGGAGTCTCTGTCACTGCAGCAGCCCGCCTGGAAGGCAACGAAGGATATGGCGGAGCGTGGCTACGGAGATCCTTTCAGCATTCTGGTCAGCCTTGCGGGCAGCTCAGGTTAGCAACTTCTAGGCTCGGTCTTACAGTACGATGCAGGCCCAAGACGCTTAGATGTCTGGTCTCACTCCGAGATTAGACTAGATCGTTGGCACCCATCAATCTGGGCAACAGCATGTTTACAGATGCCAGTGCAACTGCCGACATCAGCATGCCAAAATGCTCGCGTCCATGTATTCGCAGCGCTCCGTCAATAAGCTCACATCGAGGAGCCAAGGAGGAAGAGGTTGATTCACTGGTGTACCACGGGTGTGCAATGAGAGGTGGTGCTTGAACCTGGACCATCGCTTGTAGGCTGAAAAAAGGTAATGGGAAGCTGCTTGGAGCACGCCACTGGCTGGCCAGCCACTGATTGGTTGTCGACGCCGGTATGGACTAACAACTTATTTTGAGTGTACCTTCATTTGTATAGCCGATGAAAAACTGCAGGTATCGGACGAACCATCATGGGCCTTCAAAGCGCAGGCTTCTTCCCGCACCTCAGCGCGAAGCATGGCCCGAATGTCATCTGTCAACCCCCCTCCTGAGTGGAGGACCCGTTGAAGCTCCATCTGGTGCCGGCGGTCAAGGGCCTTTGACAGCGGGAGCCCTCGCAAAAGCCCTCACAGCGAATGAACACAATCTGCCCTGCGCTGGCCTGCAACTCCGCCAAGTGCAACTCCTCCTGGGCCTGCATGGTTTGCAGGTGCTTGTGCATTCATTCGCGGCCCGTGCGGCAGTGCGGCGAGCTGGCAGCACCAGCAACATTAAGCGGCATCAAGCAACTGACTCGAGGCGCTGCATTGAAACCTGCATAGATGCATGGATTGCTGCGCCTTCAAGGTTCAACCTGAAGGTGGGTGCTTCCGCCTGCAGGCCTCAATCCCGAACGTTCAACCCCAATGCTCAAAAGCCTCGGTGCCTGTACCGCAGCGCGGACATCTTGGAGGACCAAGCCCTCACGCCCAGTATCCTTCTGGAACGGCACATGCTTAGAAAGTGCGCCACATGCGAGGGGTCAACCTGAACATCAGAAAAATCAGGACAGAGCTGGCATAGAGGCCGCTAGGTCAAAGCCGGGCCTGTGAGTAAAGCGGTGCATTCACACATTCAACGTGCATTCAGACATCCCCGTTACAGCTTCGAGACTACCCTGCACCTAGATCTCTTAAAGCTACGTGACAGATCCCACATGTTGGGTTCCAGGGGGGGATAAGAAAACGGGAAAAGGGAGGTAAACCGGGCAGCTCATGGCCTAAACCCTCGATAAAGTTGTCGCTGACTTTCAATGTCCATTTCTGTACTCCTCACCGGCACCTTTTCCCCCGAAGGTCATTTGCTTTTACGAACCCAAGGAGATCTTGCTGGTCTGACTACGAAGAACAGCGGCCAGCCTGAGAAGAATCTGGGGCCGGCATAATCTGGACAGGGCAGGGCTATGGAGGAGTGCTTTTGTTCACAACGCTGGCTGACATGGGAACCAAGCCTTCAGCTTGTCAAGTTTATGGGGAAGGTTTTGAAGGTTTCAAGGAGTATCAGAGCAGCATTTGTAGCATCCCTACCCGCGCCTGCCTTCTGACTGCAGCGAAAGAATGCAACTGTTGTCAATTCAGTGCAGAGGTGAATCAACACTCAACCCCCAGACTTTGCCATAGCCCACAGTCGAACAACCAGGCCCTTCACTCCTGCCTCTGAAAATGCGGTCAACTGCTGGACCCTTCTGGAACAGGCAAGCTGTAGATGCTGCCTCTCTTCCTGCACACGGAAGTCACGTGAGACATCCCTTTTGTGCCTAATCGCAATCTTCTAACTTGAGGGAAGGACTGGAGGCAATAATCAGAAGAGTTGTAGTGTTCGGACCCCACGAACTTTGTCCATCAATACCACAAGATGCCAACGGCATCCGGGCAACGGTCTCTTGCCAACTTCCGGGGAGATGAGAGTTGCTTATGCCGATTACTTGGCCGAACCGACGAGACCTCTACCTGGAACAACAAACGACAATCCATGCTCTGGGGGCACACAGCAACGGCAGCTCCAACTGCCTGCACGAAGTCCTCCACCACATGTGCCTGAGACCGACTGACCACAAGCGCTGGCACGTCCCATATCCTACCCTCCGTTCGCAGAGGACAAACCCGGCAGCCGGCATGATGGATGTGATGGATATTGAGGGAGGTGAATTTCGAAAGTGATTTAGGAGCATGCCGGATCGTAATGTTGCATCCACCAAAGATCTGAGCCTGAGCAAAGGCCTAAAGCCTGAAACCTTGAGGCCTGAGGTTGTCGGGCCCTGAAATCTTAAGTCTCCAGCCCCAAAGCTAAGATTTCCTTATAAGATGCTTTTGTGCCGAGAAGCATCTGGACAAGCAGACCCGCATCTTCCCCCTAACCCCATCCTTCCCCCCCCCCACCACCCCCCCCACCACCCCCCCCCCCCCAGCCCCACCCCCACCCCCCCCACCCCCCCCCACCCCCCCCCCACCCCCCCCCCACCCCACCCCAACCCCACCCCCCCCTTGGACCTCTCTGCCCTGCCCTTCCTCCCCTTTTTCGGCTGCCGAGGCGGCGCGCGCAAGCGTTTACAATAAAACGTTTGGTCCCCCGGATCTTTTTTCGGGCTGGCATCCCTTGAATTTCATATAAGCGCATCCCTTTTCAAATCATGTGGATCCCTTTTAAAATCATATGAACCCCCTCTAAATTCATATGACTTCGTCCCTATTAAAATCGTATGGATCCTTTTTCATTTCATACAATCTCACCCCTTTTTTACAATCATATGGATCCCTTTTACACTCATATAAATTCATCCCGTTTAAAATCGTATGGATCGCTTTAAAATTCATACAAGCTCATCCCGTTTAAGATCATATAAAGCCAGACACCCCCCCGCCATTGCCCCCCACCCGCCCCACACTGAAGACGGGGGGGGGGGGGGAGCGCAAAAGGAGAGAGGGGGTCACACCAGACCACATTACACTGGCCTGCCTGCGACCTCAATCGGAAGACGTCCCTCATGTACTGTGCCATCTCACCTCAAGGGTCGCCAAAAAGCTGTCTAGTTGCCCACACAACGATGAAAGCAAATTTTATTGAACTGTAGCGCGAAGCGAAGTCTCACGGCTGCAGCACAGATATTCCCATGTAGGCCTAGGATACGTCGGCGGTTGGTGTTCTCGCCCATGGTGTTGCCTCTGTGCCGCAGCCTTTGTGCAGAGATGCGTGCAAAGCAGGCCTGCAGACATCAAAGGCTCCCACCACTTGTGGGGCTGGAGCGAAAATCGCACTGGGAAATGCGCAGCGGGGGGACCCGTGATTTTCCAGTATCAAAGGTAATCATTTACCTGACCGTAGGTAGTCGAACAGTGAAGTCGACAAAGTTCGTTCGATGGTCGCAGCAAGAAAGTGGAAAAAGAATGAATGAAACCCGTACCTACACTGGGAAATGCGCAGCGAAGGGCCGCGTGTGGGGGACCAAGCTGCGTACCTACGGGATTTTCGGTGGGTGGCGCAGCCCAATGGCCCGCGACCATCACGAAGCGCAGCTTGGTCCCCCCCTCGCCCCGGCCCCCGCTGCTGGAAAATCACGGGTCCCCCAGCAGTGGGGGCGGCGGGGGAGACCAAGCTGCGTACCTACAAGATTTTCGGTGTCGCCCGCCGGGATAATGTATTTCTCAGGAGGGCGCGCAGGGGGGTCCACGAAGGGCTGGAAAATCACCGGTCCGGCGGGGTCCGCACGGGGGTCTGCGCAGGGGGCTGGCACCCCGCGGCCCTCGCTGCCTTCCTGAGATTCCCGGCGGGCGACGCCGAAAATCCTGTAGGTACGCGACTTTGGAACCACCATCGAATTAACTTTAGCGACTTCACTGTTCGAAGATGTTCAAAGAGTTTCGACTAAACAGTATACCGTATGCCTGATTCCGACAAAAAATATGGAGGAACAGCGCGCCGCACAGGAGATGGCTTCTTGGCCAAGTCGAAGGTTGGCACGGCACGACTGTGAAATCCTCGCTTTGCGCTGCTGCCTTTATTCCTTACGCATAGATTAGACGGTTCATGATCAATTCATGGGCTTTGCTCGGATGATGTTCATCATGCTGCTCGATCTGCTGCTTCCACACCATCCTCTGAGAGTCCGACGAAGATCTGGAGCTTGCGCTTCCAGCCTAGCCAGGCAAAGCACGGGGCTCCATTTGCCCCATCAGTTTCATAGGAGAAGTGCAGCTTCTTTGATTGCGTTCTGGGGGGGGGGGGGGCCACATATGGCAAAGGTCTCTGGCAATATAAGTACCAAAATTGAATACATACATAAATGAATATTAGATGTACAACATTTTTATATATTTTCATATATTAAAATTCAAAATGCGAGCAAAAAAACGCGAGAAAACACCCAAATTTGCTGCATGCCGCATAGTCAATAAAAACTTAGGTTCTACTTCGGTTTTACGTTTTTTGAGTCGAAGCCCTAAACCCTGAAAACCCTAAACCCCAAGGTCTGTAGTACTGTAGCGCAAAGCCCATTCGAAGAGTCCTTGGCCAATGTCGAAAAAGTCATATCTAAGCCCTTGGGGTCAGGGTACGTCACAAGGGTTTCTGCACTTCTGGGTTTATAAACCCTAAACCCTAAACCCTAAACCCTAAACCCTAAACCCTAAACCCTAGGGTTTAGGGCTTATAGGGCTCAGGGATGAACCCACCCCGAAACCTTGATGGCGTTAAACATTCTAACAAATCCGGCGATAACCCGGTCATGCACTTGCAGGGGCTCCTGCATGAAGGCAGAAGGGTTCTGGGCTTTGTGGGCTTGGTAGGGAGTTAAATAACTTAGGGGATACGGCAAGGAAGGCAATTCCGTACTCGAACCAAACCACGAAGACGTCGAGCTGTCGATGTCTCCTAGATGGCTGTTACGGCCCGGCGGGAGCACCTCCCCACTTTCAAAAACTGCCTGCGCCGGATCCAGCTCAGAAGCATCTGGCATGCCGGGCAGCATCTCAGTCCTTCACACTCCACACAAGCAGGGCAGCTACAACACCCACCCATACACACACTCTCTCTCTCTTCTCTCTCTCTCTCTCTCTCTCTTGCAACAAAAAATGCGATTCCGATCAAGTACTGGACAGCATAGTAACAGCAGATTCCAAGTATGGCAGCAACGTTAATACCACGAGTTGCATCATGGCAATCTGCCAAAAGCCCTATAGCTCCTCAAGCTGAAGCAGCAGCTGCCTTCAGCATACACTGCTGCTCGTTTCCAGCCTCAAGCCACAAACCACCACAGCATGGAAGATGTATGGCTCACCGTGCCACAGCACTCTCGTGGCAGGGCTCTGCCTGCAGGGTGTGTGGGGCAAGAGAGAGAGAGAGAGAGAGAGAGAGAGAGAGAGAGAGAGAGAGAGAGAGAGGGGGGGAGCGAGAGAGAGACGCGCGCACACACACACACACACACACACACACACACACACTATGGCAAGTATCGTATTGCTGTAGACTACACACCACGCCATGAAAGTAATGGACCAGATTTAATGCAAGCAGCTCAGCACTGGACCTCAAATGCCCGGCTAAGACGCCGTGCAGGGACAATGCGCCCCCAACTAGTTGCCAGCCAAAATGGCTCCACATCTCAAACCAGTAGCGGAATGCCTGCTGGCATACAACATAGTAACTTGGGGAACTGCCTCTGATCTCTAAAGTCTTGTGGGAGTCGCGCAGTAACTTGTTGTGTGATGTCCTGGGCTCCCACGCAAGTCACAAGGTGTACCTAACCCGGACATGTCCTTCGTAGGCTTCTTGTCCTAGTACATGGCTTCCTGGCAAGGTCCATTGATGAAACAAACTGCTGTGAACACATAACTTCGTTTGATAAGATCACAAGCAACTGAACCTTTGGGTCAAGGCTGCTGGGGTTATCAGAAGTTCTGGGAGAATGAGTTCTATGTTTCTCTAAAGTAGGAGTAGTTTTAGGGTGGCAAAGTCCTTTTGCAGGGATCTTTGCGGGAGCTCAGGCATTCAGCGATTCCCCCGTGACCCCCGGCGCTAAACAACGAGGTGTCCAAGCGTTTGCTATTGACGGTGATAGAATTGCAAAGTGAATGACAGAGTGCTTCCCAGTCCGGAAAACCCTACACATCCCTACGCTGGATGGACACCTACAATTGACATTAAGCATAAAGATGACGTCCCTACCTATGCTTATATGACTTCTCGTAAAAAGGAAAAAGCACGCCCCCCAAGCCCTGGTACAGGAGGAACCCTAAACCCTGAACCCCAAACCCCAAACCCTAAACCCCTGAACCCGGAAGCAAGGCATGCAGCATGGAGTGGCAGGGCAGCGAGGCTCAAAGCCTCCGAAAGAAAGTCAAACCTCCGAAGAGTATGGGGGGAGTCCTTGCATTCCTTGCGTTCGGTCGCTTTCACGGATTTCGGGTTGAAGCGCAGGGCATGCAGTGCCATATGCAAACCATCCACGTCCCTCAAGGCCCGATTCCTCCCCCCCCCCCGCCCACTTTTTCTTCTGGAGATCAGGGGAAGCTGGTCTTTCCTCCACAACCCCGATCACTTCGGCCTCCCATCCTTTGAGCGACCTGAAGGCGGACAGGTCGCTTCCACGGGGCTCTACACACTCCCGTCGCAATTGGCCAAAAGACAAGCACAAGAGCCCTCAGCTCCGGAGCCCTGCTTTGAATTGCCTAACTAGAGGATTCGAAACGTTCCGAGACGTCCTCTCGCAGGGGAGGGGAGGGGTGGCTGCCTTAGGGTCCCATAGGAAAAGAGACTCCGCAAGGTAGGGAAACAAAAGGCGGAAAGGCAAAAAGCTCGAAGCCGTGGAGCTGACGAGCATCGGGAAACACGGTCCCGCCACGACCCGCAACCTAGCTTCCCCCCAAAGATGCCTGAACATATTGCTCTCTAAACTTGCGTGCAAAGAAAAAACAAATGAAACACACAATTGAAACAAGCACAAAGCACATTCGTCAAGAGCAACTGCTAGTTAACTTGCTCCGATGCCCAGGAGATGAGGTTTTCCTCACACCCTAAACCCTAATCGCTACACCCGGCATGAACCCTGTGAGCTCGCAAGGCACTGAGATCAAAAATCACGAAGCGCTTTGGGCTCCGGGCGAGGTCTCGGCAAGAACGTCGCCAGCGGCGCCCGGGACCAGCGGCCACGGTTGGGCATGGCGGGGGGGGTGGGGGGGGGGAGGCTATCTTGGGGCTTATTTGGCTTACAGGGGTTAGGGCTCAGAAAGCATGTTTAGGGTGGAGGATGGTTTAGGGTTTTGCTGGGTTGGGGGGGGTGTTGGGTATAGTAGGCTGTGGCCAAGTTTGGGAGTTTTTGCAGGTGTCTTGGGTTCAAGGACTGTTGCTGCTGCGAGTAAGAGCCGCAGCTGGCGGCGAGCAGCCCCAAACTGAACGCAGACTGAAGCCACCAAGCTTTGCCACGTCACCCCCCCAGCACCCCCGCGGATACTGAAGGCCCCAGTGCATCAGACCCCTGAAAAAACACCAAACCCCTCCGAGACCCCCACAAAGCCTTCCAAACCTTAGTCCCTAGAACACCGCAGGTTTTTGTGATCCGGGTGACGGTCTCAGGTTGGCATTGAAGCCTGGAAAGCATTGCACCGCTCATTTCTCTATATGTATTCCTGAACCCATTGTACGAAATACCGGAAACTGTTTTGCCACTGACGCGTAGCAACTATATGCAACTATACTAAGAGCACAGCATCTTCCAGAAGGCTCCAACTTGCTCTCAACCGCAGCTTGCAGAACCCTTCACCCTCACTCTGCTGCGCGCCACAGCAGCTCCTGTTTTAAGCTTGGAGTCCGAGTGCCCACTGAGCCAAGACCTGAAGATCCTTCGGCCCCGCAGCGAAGAGCCCGGGTCTCTAATGTAACCGGGGGCTGCGGGCCCAACATAAACCGGAGAACTTTGGGAGTTTGGAGGGTGCTGTCACAGCTTGAGTCTCCACATGTAAATAATTTACATATAAATATATATATATATATAACTTATATGTCAACTGCAGGCAGTCTCGGCATCAAGGCCACTGAGGAGGAAGGGCTCTCCAATCCAAAGTGATCTGATGGTCAGTGCGGGGCCGGCAGCATGCGTAATCTGACACTTCCGAGGACCCTGAACATCCTTGAGCTATCTGTTAACATTCTTGAACTCTAGGCACAGACTTGGATGACACGATGCCCTACCAATGAGCCCGTGCAGGCTGCCCTCGCAATGTGCAGATGCCCGCAGCAGCGCAAGCAGGCTCTCACTCCGGATGGGTCGACGCAGCTTCCTGGCAAGCGAGTGCAAAAAAAACAACACCCCAGACATTGATGGTCCTGGCCATCGTGCGTTTCTGAGAACAACTCTCAACCAAAACACCTCATGTCAAGAGCCTCTGCTACAAAGCCCTCAACATGCAGGGCACGCTCCTGCTCCAAATCCCTGGGAACCGTACAAAACCAAAGTGAGTCGCTTTATCTCGCTTTACAGCAGATGGCTCCCCTGGAGAACATTCAACAAAGTCGAAGCGGCACGCCGGGCCTGCGCGCCACAGCGACAACGAGCCCGAACACTTTGTGCTCGGGCCCCATTGGGCGACAGACCCCCAAGGGCCCTCGAAGCCTTAAGGCCCCCCTTTCACAACAGCACAGTTTTTATTTTTGTGAGAGCAGAAACCACCTCGTGCAGGCCCCAAACTTCTGTCCCGCCTGAAGGGGGTCGTCACAACAAGATGTTCTTCTCGGCCGCGGGCAGTGACTCCAGCAGCCTGCGTATCTCCTCTTCCTCGTCATGGCCTGGGCTCCGAGGACTTCGCCCAGGGAGACGTGGCTTCAGGTGGCGAGTTCGGAGGGGTCCGTTTCCAAACACTATTGCACCTAAATCGGCCGCCTCTGATTCTTGAGTCGTTCTTGGCATTTTCTGGCCTGCTTCCTTCTGAAAGCTCCCGAGGGTTTTGCGATGTGAGGGCCACCTCTTTCTCCGTCGGTGTCCGACGGACAGGGTCGTGTCCCAAGTCGCAAGTCAGCTGCCCGATGCTTGCCCGTCCGCCCTTCCCGCTGTCCCCCCCTCCCCCAAACTCCGCCAAAGATGAGAGGGCCGGCCACTGAAACCAAACCGGGTACAGCCGTCTGCAACGACCTGTGCTCACAGCTCTTTGGCTTCCAACGCCGAACCCGCTGATGCCGACTCCGAGTGATTACGCTGGAAGTTGAAACCTTCTAGAAGGGCTCAGCATGGAAGCTTTCACACCAAAAGCCCGGGCCTGTTGCATAATATCCTGGACTTTTTGGCACAAGGCCTGGCTGGACTCAAAGCGCTCCGAGTCGCAAGTCAGCTGCCCGACGCTTTCCCGTCCGCCCTTCCCGCTCTCCCCCCCTCCCCCCAAACTCCGCCAAAGCAGGATCTGATTCAACATTCACCGGAAGCATAAATGGCTAGGCGGCTACTCTCACAGAGTCTGGGCCCCTTGACCACGCCCAGCTCACCAACAAAGGAACTGCGCCCTTAAGAACAGTCACCGATCGAGCCAAGTTTTTGGTCTCGAGACTCGCAAAGCAAGTGCTGGCCCCACCGGCAAGATCAGACAACCGCACAAGGAGTCTGAGATGGATTGGGAATCTCGCCTGAACGTCGTTACGTGAAGAAACATCTGAAGAAACGTCTCCCACCAGGCCCGGTACCACGCGGCTTGATCTCAATAAATCCACTGTCACATCACGTCACAACTCTACGGAGACGCAACTTCTCTCCCGCTCTCTCACTGACACCTGCGTCCTTTTTTAAACTTAGTGTTTCAGGGTTTGGGCGCTGTATAGAGGGCTTAGATGGGACCATGAGGGGTTTAGGCTTGAGATGAGAGCGCCCTGCGGCTTCTCAGCTGCGCCTTGTTTAGACTTCCGGGATGGAAGAATTCGGATGGGACTCGCTGAACGGCCCCCGGAGTTCAGTGTGACCATGTGTGACCCGTGAGTCTTTGTGCACGTTCCGCGCGCTCTCGTCGCTCAATTCCACTCACTTCGGGCAAGCCTTCAAATGACTAAGGACCGTGGACTGAACGGACAGCTACTGAGTACTGAAACTCCCGGGCCCCGAAGAGTGAACATGAGCTCTTTTGCTCCCTTATGTTTACGATGTTTCTTGCGCTCAAATCTATGAACATGCTGAGGAGAAGAAAGGCAAAGATTTCATGCGGCCTTCTCCAAAAAACAAATCAGCCATGCAGCAATTAGCTAAAGGAACCTTGGGTGGGCAAAAAGACCCACACTCCCACCCCACCCCCGGCCCGAAAAGCACTCCGAGTCCCCGGGCCGATGTCGTTCCATGACAGGTTCAAGCTGAGCGCTCGGAGCTGCGTGAGGCGGCCCAGTGCGCTGGCCAAGTGCTCGCAGCCTTCCTGGCCTCGGTGGGAGGAGGTCTTCGGTCTCAAGATGTCTCAAGGCAGTGGAGCTCGTCCCCACTTGTTGGGGGTGCAGGACCCTCAACCCTAGTATACCCTAGTCGACTGCCATTCTGAAGCTGAGGCTGCCCTTGGGAGCCGACATTTTGCAGATCCTACGCTCAACACTCGAAGCCGGCCTTGCGCTTCGAGCTCTGAACTCTCTGGCAAGAGAGGGGGATTGCTGTTCAAAGCCCGCTCTCTGAATCGGCCGCCTCTCAATCGTGTTTTTGGCAGAGCTCTGACACTTTCTGGCCGTTCCCGGAACACTTCTTCTCCGTTCAGCAAAGGCTCCTCAATTACAAACCTCACACACCCTACAATGAGAACAGATGAGAACCAAAGCTGCTTGTGTCACCTCCAAGCTTCAATGGGCCTTGTCGGTTCCCGCTCCCCGCGCTCCCTGTGCTCCCGGGGGCGGTGTCCTGCTTCCTGAATCGGCCACCTCTCGCGCCTCTCTATCCTTTCAAGAGTACATGAAAGGTGCATTTTGCCTCAGAGTCTTTGTATCGCGCGGTGTTCTGTCCAAGTCAGCTGCCCGACGCTTTCCCGCTCCGCCCGCCCCCCCCCCCCTCCTCCAAACCCCACCAACGCAGGATCAGAATCAACATTCACCGGAAGAAGAGATGGCCACGCGGCCACTCTCACAGTGTCTGGGCCCAGCTTACGAAACCCAGACCTTCCAGACCTCCGGTGTGCCGCTAAGCACCGTCGCAGGTCGAGCGAAATGCTGATGGACCACCGTTCTACTGAAAATTTTAAGGAGAGCATGGAAATCAGGAGCAAAGAGGATTTCCACGAAGGCAAGTGAAAAAAAAAAGAATATACATGTAAGACTCAAAGATTTCCAGAGAAACTTTTGCTGAGTACATGTTATATGTATACAGATCGCATGTATGAACCCCAAGCCTCCGGTGTGCCCTTCATTTAAGAACAACAGTCACGGGTCGAGCGAAGCTTTTAGTTGAGACTAGTAAAGCAAGTGTTGGCCTTGCCATGCCTTGCCTAGGCGCAGTACCATGCAGTACCTCAAGGAACCTGAATGGGTGGGAAGAAAAGTACACTCCGCCATGGCCGAAAGCGCCCTGGGTCCCCAGGCCGACACTGTTGCCATGCAGGTTCACGCTCAGCTTCTCGAGCTGCGCGAGGCGGCCGAGGGCGCCGGCCACGTGCTGGCAGCCGGTGTCGCCTTGGGAGGCGGTGGGAAGGTGAAGTCTTCCACTCAACGCAGCGGAAGCCGCCCTGGTTGTGGGGGCGGAATCCTGAACGCTGGAACCAAGCCAGTTGGAAGGCCCCCTAGGCTGGGAACTTCAGAACTCGAGTTGGGACCTCGGGAGCCCAGGCCTCCTGGGTAGCCAAATCCCAAATGCTGGGGCCCTTCTCCGACACCCCAAACTCGAAGCAGGAGGCCACAGGTCCAAAAACAAAATGGTAACACCAAAAGGAACGGAGGAGGAGATCACATGGATGGAGCTGACCAAATTACATGGATGAAGCAACAGGTGCGAAAGAGGATTACATGGAGCCGGCCACTGAAACCATGTCAGGTACAGCTGTCTGCAACGACTTGTGCTCACAGCTCTTTGGCTTCCGACGGCGAACCCGCTGACGCCGACTCCGAGTGATTACGCTGGAAGTTGAAACCTTCTAGAAGGGCTCAGCATTCAAGATTTCCCACCAAAAGCCCGGGCCTGTTACATACCCTGGACTTTTTGGCACAAGGCCCTCAGTAGCCTGGCTGGACACAAAGCGCTCCGAGTCCCCGGGCCGATGTCGTTCCATTTCAGGTCCAGGCTGAGCTCTCGGAGCTGCGTGAGGCGGCCCAGTGCGCCGGCCAAGCGTTCGCTGCCTTGCGAGGGGGTTGGAAGGAGCTTCGCCCTGTTTTGGGATCCTGAACGGGGCCATTCCGAAGCTGAAGCTGTCGTTGGGCTTTTGGAAGACCTCTGAACTGGGGGCTTCAGAACTGAAGTTGAGAGTTAGGATTCCGACCGGGGGGGAGACCCGACTCGAAGAAAGCAATTCTGAAGCTGAGGCTGCCTTTGGGGGCTTTATGGCCTCTCCAACACGTTCTTAAAATCCCCTACCCTGCATACACACTGGAGCATTGCAGATCTTCCTCTACCTTTCCTTCCCTTCGTCACTCGAAGCCGGGGACGTTCAAAGCCCTCAACCGCCTCCACCACGCTCTCAGCTCTCCGAAGAGCGGCAGGATTGCTCTCCGAACCCTGCTCCCAGAATCAGCCGACTCTCAATCCCCGAGACTTCCAGAGCCTCTCCCGAGCTTTTTTGCGAGCTGTGACACTTTCAGGCCGTTCCCGGAACGTTTTTTCTGACATGCGTGTTAAAGGCTACTGAATTCGAGAAGTGAATACAAGGAAAGTCATGCATGCTATTATGATATTACAAGGAACTTTTTGATGAACACTACACAAAATCCTATGTTCACTTGCAAGCTTCCGTGGTAAGGGAAGCCAGGGTATACCTGTACCTTATGTCTCCTTTGAATTCCTACAGGAGTGAATGGCTGTCACATCATGTCACAACTTTACGGAGACGCAACTTCTCTCCCGCTCTTTCACTGACACCTGCGCCCCTTTTTTACACTTAGCGATTCAGGGTTTGGGCGCCGCATAAAAGGCTCAGATGGGTCTAGGGGGTTCAGGCTTGAGATGAGAGCGCCGTGCGGCTTTTCAGCTGCGCCTTGTTTAGACTTTCGGGATGGAAGAATTCGGATGGGACTCTCCGAATCGGCCCCCGGAGTTCAGTGTGACCATGTGTGACCGGTGAGTCTTTGTGCACGTTCCGCGCGCTCTCGTTGCTCGATTCCATTCACTTCGGTCCCGAGGGCAAGCCTTCAAATGACTAAGGACCGTGGACTGAACGGACAGCTACTGAGTACTGAAACTCCCGGGCCCCGAAGAGTGAACATGAGCTCTTTTGCTCCCTTATGTTTACGATGTTTCTTGCGTCCACATCTATGAACATGCTGAGGAGAAGAAAGCCCAAGATTTCATGCGACGGTCTACTAAAAAAAGTTCAGCCATGCAGCAATTCGGTAAAGGAACCTTGGGTGGGCAAAAAGACCCCCACCCCACCCCACCCCCGGCCCGAAAAGCGCTCCGAGTCCCGGGCCGATGCGGTTGTTAAACAGGTTCAAGCTGAGCTCTCGGAGCTGCGTGAGGCGGCCCAGTGCGCTGGCCAAGTGCTCGCAGCCTTCCTTGCCTCGGTGGGAGGAGGTCTTCGGTCTCAAGATGTCTCGAGGCAGTGGAGCTCGTCCCCACTTGTTGGGGGTGCAGGACCCTCAACCCTAGTATACCCTAGTCGACTGCCATTCTGAAGCTGAGGCTGCCCTTGGGAGCCGACATTTTGCAGATCCTACGCTCAACACTCGAAGCCGGCCTTGCGCTTCGAGCTCTGAACTCTCTGGCAAGAGAGGGGGATTGCTGTTCAAAGCCCGCTCTCCGAATCGGCCGCCTCTCAATCGTTTTTTTGGCAGAGCTCTGACACTTTCTGGCCGTTCCCGGAACGCTTCTTCTCCTCAATTACAAACCTCACACACCCTACAATGAGAACAGATGAGAACCAAAGCTGCTTGTGTCACCTCCAAGCTTCAATGGGCCTTGTCGGTTCCCGCTCCCCGCGCTCCCTGTGCTCCCGGGGGCGGTGTCCTGCTTCCTGAATCGGCCACCTCTCGCGCCTCTCTATCCTTTCAAGAGTACATGAAAGGTGCATTTTGCCTCAGAGTCTTTGTATCGCGCGGTGTTCTGTCCAAGTCAGCTGCCCGACGCTTTCCCGCTCCGCCCGCCCCCCCCCCCTCCTCCAAACCCCACCAATGCAGGATCAGAATCAACATTCACCGGAAGAAGAGATGGCCACGCGGCCACTCTCACAGTGTCTGGGCCCAGCTTACGAAACCCAGACCTTCCAGACCTCCGGTGTGCCGCTAAGCACCGTCGCAGGTCGAGCGAAATGCTGATGGACCACCGTTCTACTGAAAATTTTAAGGAGAGCATGGAAATCAGGAGCAAAGAGGATTTCCACGAAGGCAAGTGAAAAAATATATACATGCAAAACTCAAAGATTTCCAGAGAAACTTTTGCTGAGTACATGTTATATGTATACAGATCGCATGTATGAACCCCAAGCCTCCGGTGTGCCCTTCATTTAAGAACAACAGTCACGGGTCGAGCGAAGCTTTTAGTTGAGACTAGTAAAGCAAGCGTTGGCCTTGCCATGCCTTGCCTAGGCGCAGTACCTCAAGGAACCTGAATGGGTGGGAAGAAAAGTCCACTCCACCATGGCCGAAAGCGCCCTGGGTCTCCGGGCCGATACGGTTACTTTGCAGGTTCACGCTCAGCTTCTCGAGCTGCGCGAGGCGGCCGAGGGCGCCGGCCACGTGCTGGCAGCTGTCGTCGCCTTGGGAGGCGGTGGGAAGGTGAAGTCGTCCACTCAAGGCAGCGGAAGCCGCCCTGTTTGTGGGGGCGGAAGCTGGGAACTTCAGAACTCGAGTTGGGACCTCGGGAGTGCAGGCCTGCTGGGTAGCCAAATCCCAAACGCTGGGGCCCTTATCCGACACCCCAAACTCGAAGCAGAAGGCCACAGGTCCAAAACAAATGGTAACACCAAACGGAACGGAGGAGGAGATTACATGGATGGAGCTGACCCAAATTACATGGATGAAGCAAAAGGAACGAAAGAGGATTACATGGAGCCGGCCACTGCAACCATATCGGGTACAGCTGTCTGCAACGACTTGTGGTAAGCTCTTTGGTTTCCGACGGCGAGCCCGCTGACGCCGACTCCGAGTCATTACGCTGGAAGTTGAAACCTTCTAGATTCTAGAAGGGCTCAGCATAAAAGCTTTCACACGAAAAGCCCGGGCCTGTTCCATACCCTAGACTTTTGGTACGAGGCCCTCAGTAGCCTGGCTGGACACAAAGCGCTCCGAGTCCGGTTTTGGAAGGAGGTCGGCCTGTTTTGGGGGGCAGGATCCTGAACGGGGCCATTCCGAAGCTGAAGCTGTCGTTGGGCTTTTGGAAGGCCTCTGTACTGGGGCCTTCAGAACTGAAGTTGAGAGTTTAGGATTCCGACTGGGGGGGGGGGGGGACCCGGATCCCGAACCCGACTCGAAGAAAGCAATTCTGAAGCTGAGGCTGCCTTTGGGGGCTTTATGACGTTCTCAAAATCCCCTACCCTGCATACACCCTGGAGCATGCGACGTTGCAGATCTTCCTCTCCCTTTCTTTCCCTTCGACACTCGAAGCCGGGGACGTTCAACGTTCAAAGCCCCCGCCTCCGCCATGCTCTCAGCTCTCCGAAGAGCGGGGGATTGCTCTCCGGACCCTGCTCCCAGAATCAGCCGACTCTCAATCCCCCGAGGCTTCCAGAGCCTCTCCCAAGCTCTTTTTTGCGAGCTGTGACACTTTCAGGCCGTTCCCGGAACACTTTTTTCTGACATGCGTCTTAAAGGCTAAGTGAATACAAGGAAAGTCATGCATGATATTACAAGGAACTTTTTGATGAACACTACACAAAATCCTATGTTCACTTGCAAGCTTCCGTGGTAAGGGAAGTCAGGGTATACCCGTACCTTATGTCTCCTTTGAATTCCTACAGAAGTGAAGAAACGTCTGAAGAAACGTCTCCCGCCAGGCCCGGTCGCGGTTTGATCTCAATAAATCCACTGTCACATCACGTCACAACTCTACAGAGACGCAACTTCTCTCCCGCTCTCTCACTGACACCAGCGTCCTTTTTTAAACTCAGTGTTTCAGGGTTTGGGCACTGTATAGAGGGCTTAGATGGGTCGCTAGGGGGTTTAGGCTTGAGATGAGAGCGCCGTGCGGCTTTTCAGCTGCGCCTTGTTTAGACTTTCGGGATGGAAGAATTCGGATGGGACTCGCTGAACGGCGCCCGGAGTTGTGACCCGTGAGTCTTTGTGCGCGTTCCGCGCGCTCTCGTCGCTCGATTCCTTTCACTTCGGTCCCAAGGGCAAGCCTTTAATTGACTAGGGAGGGAAAGCCACTGAAACTCCCGGGCCCCGAAGAGTGAACATGAGCTTTTTGCTCCCTTATGTTTATGTTGTTTCTGTACCTTCTCCAAAAAACGAATCAGCCATGCAGCAACTAGCTAAGGAACCTTGGGTGGGCACCCCACCCCACCCCCGGCCCGAAAAGCACTCCGAGCCCCCGGGCCGATGTTGTTCGCTTTCAGGTCCAGGCTGAGCTCTCGGAGCTGCGTGAGGTGGCCCAGTGCGCTGGCCAGGTGCTCGCAGCCTTCCTTGCCTCGGTGGGAGGAAGTCTTCGGTCTCAACATGTCTCAAGGCAGGTGGAGTTCAGGAATCCCGAACCCAACTCGTAGAAAGCCATTCTTAAGCTTAAGCTGCCCTTGGAGGCTATCTGGCAAGCCTGCCGAGACTTCGAGCTCTCAGCTCTCCGAAAAGGCGTGAGAACCAAAGCTGTTTGTAGACACCCAGGCGTCACGGGCCCTTGTCGGTTCTAGCTCCCTGTGCTCCCTGTGTTCCCTGTTTTCCCTGTGCTCCCTGTGGTTGATTTAGGGGTGTGGGAAAGCCTATACGAACTGTCCATGCCAGCGCATGCCCACTGAGTCAATGAGAACCCCTTCCTTGCCTCGGTGGGAGGAGGAAGTCTTCGGTCTCAAGATGTCTCAAGGCAGTGGACTTCGCCCCCCCACTTCTTGGGGGCGCAGGATCCTGAACCCGACTCGACTGCCATTCTGAAGCTGAAGGCTGCCCTTGGGAGCCGACATTTCCGAGCGGTTCGCTGCAGATCCTACGCCCTGTCCCAAAACACACTTGGAGCCAGGGACGTTCAAAACTGGACTTGGCCCTCGAACCGCCTCCACCAGCCTTGCGCTTCGAGCTCTGAACTCTCCGACAAGAGCGGGGGCTTGCTGTTCAAAGCCCGCTCTCCGAATCGGCCGCCTCTCAATCGTTTTTTTTGGCCGAGCTGTGGCATGTTCTGGCCGTTCCCGGAACGCTTCTTCTCCGGCATGCTTTGTTAAAGGCTCCTCAATTACGAACTTCACACACCCTGCAATGAGAACACATGAGAACCAAAGCTATTTTGTTGGACATCTAGGCGTCAGGGGGGCTTGCGATGCTCCCGGTGCTCCCTGTGCTCCCTGTGCTCCCTGTGCTCCCTGTGCTCCCTGTGCTCCCTGTGCTCCCTGTGCTCCCGGTGGCTGCGTCCTGCTTCCTGAATCGGCCACCTCTCCGCCACTCACCGAAAGAAGAGATGGCCACGCGGCTACTCTCACAGTGTCTGGGCCCCTTGACCACGCCCAGCCTACGAACAAAGGAAATCCAGACCTTCCAGACCTCCGGTGTGCCGTCGCAGGTCGAGCGAAACTTTCCTGACCACCTACTGAAAATTTTAAGGGGAGCATGGAAATCAGGAGAAAAGAGGATTTCCACGAAGGCAAGTGAAAAACAAAAACAAATACATGCAAAACTCAAAGGTTTCCAGTGAAACTGTTTATGAGTACATATTCATGTTTCCAGATCACATGTGTGAACCCCAGACCTCCGGTGTGCCCTTAATTTAAGAACAACAGTCACAGGTCGAGCGAAGTTTTCAGTTTCGAGACTAGTAGAGCAAGCGTTGGCCTTGCCATGCCTTGCCTAGGTGGATGGGAGTAAAAGTCCACTCCACCTCAAGGAACCTGAATGGGTGGGAAGAAAAGTCCACTCCACCATGGCCGAAAGCGCCCTGGGTCCCCGGGCCGATACTGCTTTTCAGGTTCACGCTCAGCTTCTCGAGCTGCGCGAGGCGGCCGAGGGCGCCGGCCATGTGCTGGCAGCCGGTGTCGCCTTGGGAGGCCGTGGTAAGGTGAAGTCTTCCACTCAAGGCAGCGGAAGCCGCCCTGCTTGTGGGGGCGGAATCCTGAACACTGGAACAAAGCCAGTTGGAAGGCCCCCTAGGCTGGGAACTTCAGAACTCGAGTTGGGACCTCGGGAGCCCAGGCCTCCTTGGTAGCCAAATCCCAAATGCTGGAGCCCTTCTCCGACACGCCACACTCGAAGCAGGAGGCCAAAGGTCCAAAAACAAAATGGGGCCATTCCGAAGCTCAAGCTGTCGTTGGGCTTTTGGAAGGCCTCTGAACTGGGGCCTTCAGAAATGAAGTTGAGAGTTAGGATTCCGACTTGCAATGGGGTGGAAAGGGAGAGAAGTCGTCGCTCCAAGGCAATGTCCCCGCCTTTTTTAGAGGGGGCACTCGAAGAAAGCAATTCTGAAGCTGAGGCTGCCTTTAGGGGCTTTAGGGCCTCTCCAACACGTTCTAAAAATAGCCGACCCCGCATGAACCCCCGGAGCATGCGACGTTCATTGCAGATCTTCCTCTCCCTTTCTTTCCCTTCGACACTCGAAGCCGGGGACGTTCAAAACCCTCAACCGCCTCCATCACGCTCTCAGCGAAGAGCGGGGGGATTGCTCTCCGAACCCTGCTCCCCGAATCGGCCGATTCTCAATCCCCGTGACTTCCAGAGCCTCTCCCTAGCTTTTTTCCGAGCTGTCACACTTTCAGGCCGTTCCCGGAACACTTCTCTGACATGCGTCTTAAAAGGTTACTGAATTCGACAAGTGAATACAAGGAAAGTCATGCATGATATTACAAGGAATTTGTCATGAACACTACACAAAATCCTATTTTCACTTGCAAGCTTCCGTGGTAAGGGAAGTCAGGGTATACCGGTACCTTATCTCTCCTTTGAATTCCTACAGGAGTGTTCAAACGTCTCCCGCCAGGCCCTGTACCACGCGGTTTGATCTCAATACATTCACTGTCACACTATGTCACAACTCTACGGAGACGCAACTTCAATTTCTCTCCCGCTCTCTCACTGACACCTGCGTCCCTTTTTTAAACTTAGCGATTCAGGGTTTGGGCGCCGCATAAAAGGCTCAGATGGGTCTAGGGGGTTCAGGCTTGAGATGAGAGCGCCGTGCAGCTTCTCAGCTGCGCCTTGTTTAGACTTTCGGGATGGACGAATTCGGATGGGACTCGCTGAACGGCCCCCGGAGTTCAGTGTGACCATGTGTGACCCGTGAGTCTTTGTGCACGTTCCGCGTGCTCTCGTCGCTCGATTCCACTCACTTCGGGCAAGCCTTCAAATGACTAAGGACCGTGGACTGAACGGACAGCTACTGAGTACTGAAACTCCCGGGCCCCGAAGAGTGAACATGAGCTCTTTTGCTCCCTTATGTTTACGATGTTTCTTGCGTTCACATCTGCTATGAACATGCAAGCCAAAGATTTCATGCGGCCTTCTCCAAAAAACAAATCAGCCATGCAGCAATTAGCTAAAGGAACCTTGAGTGGGCAAAAAGACCCCCACCCCACCCCACCCCTGGCCCGAAAAGCGCTCCGAGTCCCCGGGCCGACTCGGTTCTCATTCAGGTCCAGGCTGAGCTCTCGGAGCTGCGTGAGGTGGCCCAGTGAGCTGGCGAAGTGCTCGCAGCCTTCCTTGCCTCGGTGGGGAGGGAGGAAGTCTTCGGTCTCAAGATGTCTCAAGGCAGGTGGAGCTCGTCCCCCACTTCTTGGGGGCGCAGGATCCCGAACCCGACTCGACTGCCATTCTGAAGCTGAAGTCTGCCCTTGAAAGCCGACATTTCCGAGCGGTTCGCTGCAGATCCTACGCCCTGTCCCAAACCACACTTGGAGCCAGGGACGTTCAAAAACTGGACTTGGCCCTCAACCGCCTCCACCAGCCTTGCGCTTCGAGCTCTCGGCTCTCCGAAAAGCGTTGGATTGCTGTTCAACCCTGTGTGGCAAAAGGGCGCCGGGGGCCTGTTGCATCCTCTGCTGGAATGCCTAGGTGCAGTACCCGCTTGGAGCAACCTGAACGGGTGGGAAAAACCGCCATGGCCGAAAGCGCTCCGGGTCCCCGGGCCGATATGGTTCATTTGCAGGTTCACGCTCAGCTTCTCGAGCTGCGCGAGGCGGCCGAGGGCGCCGGCGGCCACCTGCTGGCAGCCGTCGTCACCTTGGGAGGCGGCGGATTGGGGGAATTTAAAACCGACTTGAAGAAAGCCAGTTGGAAGGCCCTCTCAACTGGGAGCTTCAGACTAGAGTTGGAACTTGGGGTGGCCTTCAAGGGCTTGGAAGGTCTTATATCTGCCTCTAAAAATGCAGTATAGCTGCTCACGCAGTCCTTTCCAGCACCCCGATGAACCCGCGCAGGTCATCGGACTGACGGCTCAACCCCCAATGAGCGGGCGACCTTCAGAACTGAAGTTGAGGGTTAGGATGAAGTCGTCGCTCCAAGGCAATGAAGGTCGCCCCTCATTTTTTCTTGCTCTCTCAGTGATACCTGCGTCCCTTTGTTACACTTAGCGTTTCAGGGTTTGGGCGCTGTATAGAGGGCTTAGATGGGTCGCTAGGGGGGTTTAGGCTTGAGATGAGAGCGCCGTGCGGCTTTTCAGCTGCGCCTTGTTTAGACTTTCGGGATGGAAGAATTCGGATGGGACTCGCTGAACGGCGCCCGGAGTTGTGACCCGTGAGTCTTTGTGCGCGTTCCGCGCGCTCTCGTCGCTCGATTCCTTTCACTTCGGTCCCAAGGGCAAGCCTTTAATTGACTAGGGAGGGAAAGCCACTGAAACTCCCGGGCCCCGAAGAGTGAACATGAGCTTTTTGCTCCCTTATGTTTATGTTGTTTCTGTACCTTCTCCAAAAAACGAATCAGCCATGCAGCAACTAGCTAAGGAACCTTGGGTGGGCACCCCACCCCACCCCCGGCCCGAAAAGCACTCCGAGCCCCCGGGCCGATGTTGTTCGCTTTCAGGTCCAGGCTGAGCTCTCGGAGCTGCGTGAGGTGGCCCAGTGCGCTGGCCAGGTGCTCGCAGCCTTCCTTGCCTCGGTGGGAGGAAGTCTTCGGTCTCAAGATGTCTCAAGGCAGTGGAGCTCGCCCCCACTTGTTGGGGGCGCAGGATCCCGAACCCTACTCGGCTGCCATTCTGATGAGGCTGCAGTTGGGAGGCGACATTTCCGAGCGGCTCATTGCAGATCCGTCTCCCTCTTTCCCTTCAACTCTCGACGCCGGGGACGTTCAAAACCGGAGTTGGCCCTCAACCGCCTCAAGCAGCCTTGCGCTTCGAGCTCTCAGCTCTCCGAAGAGCAAAGATTGCTCTCCAGAACCCGGCTCCCCTCCCTAGCTATTTTTGCCAGACTGTGACACTTTCTGGCCGTTCCCGGAACGCTTTTTCTGACATGCTTCGATAAAGGCTCTTGAATTACAAACCTCGCACGCGCCACAACGAAAACGTTTATGAAAATCAAAGCTTTTGGCAAGTAGACATCCAGGCGTCATAGGGCCCTGTCGCTTCCAGCTCCTGTGCTCCCAGTGCTCCCGGTGCTCCCGATGCTCTCGGTGCTCGCAGTGCCTGAAACCTATCGCGGTGGCTTCCTGAGTCGGCCACCTCTCACCCTGCGCCTCTCTAACTGTTTTCGGGCTGGCTATCCCCGACACGGTTTCTGACAGGGCCGGAAGACCCCCCCAAGAGTGTACAAAAGATGCATTGTACTCCCAAGGCAGCTGCCCGACGCTTTCCAGCTCAGCCCTTCCCGCTCCCTCCACCCCCCAAGCCGCACCAAAGCAGGATCGGATTCAAACTGAAAAAATGGTTTGGTCACAGCAGCCTCATAATCAAAATCTCTCTCGAACCTTTCGTTCCGAGGGCCCAGATTCGCATGACCGGCCGCCGACGGAGTGTAAACGTGGGCACACAAGTCACAAGTGCATGGTGAGCACGCAAGCGAGTAGCGAGTAGCGTCGTGAGATCCCGCGAAAAAAAGAGGAGGAAGCCACCCACCAAAACAAATCTGTTTACTCAGCAGCGTTTCTCTGCTCCAGCCTGAGGCGAGGGCCACACTCCAATTGTGCAAGGCCGAGTCGAAGCCGCTGTATTGGCTCGCCCAAATCCCGAGAGAAGAGTGTGGGGAGGCGCTCCAGGTCTTCCTTGCCTGGGCAAAAACAGGCTGCAACGCAACGGCCAGGCAACGTGAGGTCACAACTGAGGCTGCGGCTCTCCAGCTCCAGGCTGAGTATGCCCTCCTCCAGCAGCTCCTTCTGGCTCCCGGCCTCTCTTCGCTCGCAGAGTCTTGGGTTTACGTGTTTTGGCCGGAGCGCCTTTTGGCGTGTGAACAGGGGCAACAAGAACAGGCTCACCACGTCATATGTTGCTTCTGCGGCGCCAAGCCTTCATTCTGCTAACGAGGAAGTCCACATCGGGGTGATGGCACTTGCAGCAGGTGACCTGCGGTCTCACATGTCTCACACAACGCTTCTAGCGGGGTTTCGGGAAGATCGGGTCAGAGCAGTCGGCCTGCTTGTCTAGGCCGGCCCTTACCATGGCAAGCGTGGCTCTGCCGATCTCGTTGTCGGCAAGGTCAATCTCAGTCATCGTCCGGTGCGTCTGCAGCACCTGACTCAACAGATCGTTGCAGAATCCTCAAAATCTGAGGCACGCTGCTGGTGCCAGAATGCATCGTCAACACATGTCAAAACTGATTCGTTGCGAAGGCAACGGCGCGCCTTCAGCAGGGCAAAGGCGATCTCTTCCGTGATCTGGTTCCCACGGAGGCCCAGCCGCGTCAGCGTCTCCGTCTTCGCGAGTGCCTGCACGAGACAGGTCGCGCAAAGAAGAGTTCCAGCAGGAACCAGGGGAGCTAGGAACATACTGTACCTGTTGGCGACAAGGAACATAGGGAATGCCACTGCCTGCTTCGTTCATGTCGGATGCCCAACGCAAAATCTCAAACTGCGATGGCCCTTATTGGCAGGGCGACGAGGTGACGAGGCACTGGAAACCTCCTACAAACCTCAAGAATCAGTAGTTGCACTGCTGCACTTGCCTCCGTCAGCTGACGGATGCCTTCGCTAGTGAGGCCGACGTGGTCCAGGTGGAGCGCTGCCAGCGCCTTCGAGGCCAAGACCTCTCCAAAAGGTGATCGTGTGCGGCACGCTACGGATCAACTTCTAGCACGCGGGCACCTGAAGCAGCAGTTGGAAGTTGGGCATGAGGTCGCTCTCCAGGATCGCCAAGCTCCTGGGTGCGGCGCATAAGTCCAGGGAGCAGGAGAAAACTCTACGTTTTCTCCGGGATGGTGAGGAAGCACTGTGTGGGTTGCACGGGCCACCCTGAATCAGGCCGAAGCGTACGGGGGACTGCTTGCGCACCGAGACTCTCCAGCTGCGGGTACTCGTCCAGAGACTTCAGCCCTACGCGCAACCCCTCGGCGCTGAGATGGGCAAGCTTGAGCGCTTTGCAGCTCCTCGCCTTCTCTTCGAAAACACGCTTCTGCAGGTTTAGCACTGCGTCGGCGTCGCTTCGGTGCGTGAATTGCAGCGTGTCCCCAATGGTTTGCCGAAAGGTCTCCGGATCCATGGGGGCGACGCCGGCCTGGTCCGCTTCTGAGTGGTCGACCTCTTCTGACAGGCTATTGGCCGATCGGGTGCTCGACCACTGATGCTCCGCGGCACACCACCCGCGCCGGTGGTAGGGAGTGCGGTTTTGAACCAATTCCACCACGGGCACGGGTCTGACGCAACCACTAGGCTCGTGGTACACACAAATGTGCTCTTGGTTGCACCAGGCTTTCCTCAGACGCTCTTCCGGGGTCAAAGTCTCGATACGCAGCGTGCGAGTGTGTTCTTGCGCATACATGACGTGCATGTTTTGCATGGCCCGCCGGAAGCTCTCATCTTGGGCCTTCTGCATCCGTTTGAACTGAAAGAGGGACGTGTAGTCTACAAAGACGCAATCCTGGTCCTGCAGCTTCCTTGCGAGCTTCTCAAGCTGGTAGCCATAGGGATCCGGGTGTTCCCGGGCTTCCCAGCAGTGCGACAGTGAGACGATCCTTCCGATCTCAGTTGGCCGGCCGTGGGCCCAGTCCTCCACCTACAGAGAAAGGAGGGCGATATGGTAGAAGTGCACTTCTTTGAGGATGGGAAGGACAAGAGGAGAGCCCTGAACATGCTGTGCCTCCTCGTGTGTGACCAGCGCCGTGCGGCTCCCGGCGTAGGCGAACTCGGCCTCCTGGCGCCGCGGGAGGCGCTGGCCTCTTGTGATGGCCGGAAAGTGTCTCAGACAGAGAAACGAATGAGAGGAGGAGGCAAGGGGGAGAGGGAGAGGGAGAGGGAGAGGGAGAGGGAGAGAGAGGGATCCAGAGAGAGAGAGAGAGAGAGAGCGAGAGAGAGAGAGAGAGAAAGAAAGAAAGAAAGAAAGAAAGAGAAAGCTATAGAGGTAGAGGCAGAGATAGAGAAGAGGGAAAGAGATCTGAAGGCACGCAGCGGCCTGTGTGGTGGAGCTTCTGTAAGAATCCCGCACGCACCTTAGGAGCCGCAGGCTTACCAAGCTAGTCCAAGCTATAGCTTTCCGAAGCTGGAGAGCCTCTTCAACAGACAGGTTGAGCTAGAGCAGCACTGGCTTCTGATACTGATGGGATATGAGAGAGGACTCCAAGAAGGCAATATGAGCTGAGACTGCGCTTACTCGTGAGATTCGTCGGGCGCAGGTTAGCAGCGCGAGGAGTGCAGAACGGCGTTTATCGCTGCTTAAAAATGGAAAAATGCCGGGGTTTGGGCTTCAGGCTTGGGCATAAAACAACAGCAATCAGAACTGAGCCCCGGCCAACCATGACCAAACCAAAACACGAAGCTGAGCTTGCAGGGGACAAAGACTGATCCTCTAAGGGACGTCAACCCAAACTGGGAGAGCCCCCGTATCCCGGCGGCACCAGGCGGATGTTCGCACTCTTGAGGAACTTTGCCAGCTGCATCTTGTCTGCAAGGTCGTACGTCTCCGGTGGCGCCTTTTGACGCAAAGGGGGCTGTCTTTCGGGGAGGCGGTGCGAAGCTGATGCAGCAAGAACAGCTACTGGTACTGATTGTCCTCTCATATCCCCTCTCTTTTCGGATCCCTTTCTGGCGCTGTCGGCCTCCTCCTCGGCTTCTGGCGGCTGCGGGCCCAGGCAGCGTGCCAGGGCCTGGCAGCTCAGCCCAGCGCCTCGGCAGTTGTGGCCGGGAACTTTGCTTCCTGAGCGCTTTCTGAGAAGTTTGATTGCACCGCGACGCACACCTACAGATGCGGAGTGTGCGCTGCTCTGCAGCTCTCGGGCGAAGTTGCTTCCCGCAGAAGCGGAAACCCAGAGCTCTCAACCCTCTCTCCCGCCCCCGTCCCATTCTACGAAGGTGCGTGTCCGGGTGTCCGGCCATCGCCAAGAGCCTCTTGCAACTTGGCCTGGGAGTTTGCATATGTTTGCGGGCAGGAGGGATGAGGCTGGGCATGTCGCTTACTGTCACTCACACGCCTGCACTTCATCCGCGCTCAGACCGCCTCGGGGCCCGAGTCACCAGCGGTTCATGCACACATGGCTATGGTGCTGCCACGTCTTTCGAAGCTTGGCGCAAAGATACTTCGGAAACGTCCCGCCTGGAAGGCTCTGTAGGATGGTGCAGAGGGCGTCTGCGGAGATCTTTTTCTTCTTCGGGTCGTCGACCCTGGCCGAGGCTTGGGAGGGGCAGCAACCCCCTTCAGTTCACCTCTCAACTCTGGCCTTGGCCTACAAGTGCAGCGGGCAGCTCCCACCAGCACCCGTAACTATAATCCATACAGTGAGATGGCTTCTTCTGCGAGACTTGTCCGGCCCGCGCAGTATACTGACCCATACGGGAGATGATTATTCTACATATACTGCTTGTTTTGGACGGAATGAACAGAGCCCCGGAGTGCTCCTGCAACCCACAATCCCACGTGGCAACTTTACGGGCAGACTACCAGCTCCAAAAAAACACGCCCTACGACACCATCCCCGCCCCTCGCCCCACCAAGCTGATGTTCGCGTTCATCACCAAATCTGCCAGCTGCTTCTTGTGCAGGTCGTCGCACTGCGGCTTCGCTGCAAACCACAGCAATTGCAGGCACATGGCAGGACAACGCAGTCACAGACAAGGCCGGCGCACGCCTTGCTCGCAGACTCGGAGGCCTGGCAGCAGGTCTCTCAGGATACTCCGAGCGGAGTCCCGTGACGGCTCGGAACAAGGAGTCTCCCCAAAAAAGTGTAGAATCGCATGGAAGACACACATGTTTCACAAAAAGCTTCGCATGACAGCTCACGACAAACCGTTCTTGAGCACGCCCCTAGAGCTGCCACCGAACTGCGCCGGCAGCACGGGGTCCACCCTCCAAGCCCGCGCAACGGTCTTGGGTCCTACGGAGTACTGGAGGCTCAGCAGCACCTCACCTCGGGCGCTTCCGGAAGCTTGGGTCCCCGGAATAATTTACGGGCTATACGGAGAGATACGAAGTACATACCCGAGCAAAGCTTGATGCATCACACCTTCAAACCCTGACTGACATCTTCAGGAGAGAAGCTGAAAAAGCCATAAGCTGTGGATGCATGAATGAAAGGTGATGCATGTTGCTGCTGAGGGCTTGCAGGGCTTGGATATAGGTCTCGAAGGCTGGTTTGGAACCCTCGGCGCCCGGCTGTCGCTGGGAACTTCTTGCAAAATGCCCTGGCAGACTGGCTTCGACCGAGGGATACTAAGTGCTGGCACGCTGCTGACCGGGGCCTGAAGTTCCTCGGTGAAACTGTCGCCTCCCGCAATCAGCAGGGCACGACATGGCACCACACGGTCACGCGGTGGCGGGGTCTCTGGGCGACCTGGAAGGCAACGGACGATCTCGCGGAGCGCGGCTGCTGAGATCCTTCTAGCGCTTTGGTCAGCCTGGCGGACAGCTCAGGCTGGCAACATCTCGGCTCTCTGCCGCCGACTCACTTTGATTTGCCGCAAAAGCACGGACAGAGCACCTGGAGGTCGCCAGGGAGCTGCGTGATGGGGAGCTCCGTGCCCGGAGCATCGTCCGGCGCCTTCTCCTGCGAAGCAAATCGGAGGCACCGGCGGTTTATGTCCACATTACATTGAGGTGCTTTGCTGGCTCAGACCATGCCCTAAACGCCTGCAAGCCGATCAAGTACCCTTACAAAGCTGGTGGGCTGCAGTCGAGAACCCACTCTGCCCTGCACAATTACAATGACAGCTCAGACTCGGCGCCCCAACCGCCGGCCCAAACCAAACCACACCTGCCGTAGAGGCGCTTTTTTCCCCGAAACACTGAACCCTAAACCCCATCTGCTGGCGCCCCGCGCCTCCGGAGCGTCATGTTGTGGCCTCGCCTCCTCAACACGAACCGTAGAGGAGCTCTCAGCCAGTTGAAGACTACGACATGCCCTGACGATCGCGTAGTTCAAGCTTCATGCACCACCTTAAGGAAAAACCTGTCCTACTCGCACCGGTGCTGGAAGGCTGGTCGCCCAAAAACACACAAATGAGTTTGGCCATCCCAGCTCACTCTCCTCCGTGCCAGCAGTCCCTGCAGGGGCCTCCACCTCAGGCGTGTTCAAATAAATTCTGTGTTGAGATCGTGGGCTTGATTTGCTGACGAATATTAGGGGCCCGTCGGATGCTGCCCCCCACATCGACATCCCCAGCCGAAGAACTCCCCATATAGCCGCCCCCTCTGGCAGGCCTGCGGCGCCTGCGCTCGGGCCGCCGTGGCTGCCAAGCGGCCCCGCAGCGCCGCAAGCTCCTGACGCGGAGCACCAGGTGTGCAAGATGAAAAACCGAACCCTCCATCGAGCGAAGCTAATCCTCGGAGAAAACTATACATATGTATATACATACATACATATATGCACATACATATCTATATATATATATATATACATGTATGTATATAAAACATGATTATATGTGAAATATTTCGAAGATGGCCCTCCTCCTTCAAGACCTCGTTCCGGTGCCGCAGCGACGTGGCGGCGCCGCCCGGAAGACCGGCATGGCCGCGGAGCCAAGACAGCATGAAGGCCTCCGGGTCCTGGGAATCGCTGCTGAAAGGGCTGCGCGAAGAACCCCCTGGTTCGCAGTAGGGAATGAAGGGATTAGGGCCCAATCAATATATATATATATATATATATATATATATATACCCTTTAAGGGATTATGTAGGGTTCCTCGTTCCCTTCACTCCTACTCAGAACCAGCCAGAAGACGTGCGAAGACACGGCGACGCCTCCCGCCTCGGGCATCTCGTCGAGCAGATCCCTCAGGAGCTCCGTGGTCACAGGGGTCAGGGTCTCCGCGATGTAGCGCTCCCCGGGCCCGGCAGGGAGGTCGGGGCCGCTGGCCGCATCCATCGCGGCCAAGCGGAGTCTAAGAGTCTAATGTCTGCCCCGAAGTCTTCAACAAAAAATGGACATGAAAAAAAAAAAGAAGCCTCGCTCCCCTAGCTCTTCGTGAACTCCCCAAACTCCACCACCCCAAGGTCCTCACAAAACTCCTGCGCCACAAGCTCTGAGGATACCCGAAAGGCATCCCAAACTTGATCCTCCGGCCATCAGCGGGGAACCGGGGAGATCAGCCGGGCGCCGTGGGGGCGTGAGGCCTAGATGAGTGCTATGGAGCGTGGCCTTCTTGACTTCGCTTTAGGGGTTGGAGCTCAAGGGTTTAGGGCTGAAGGGCTGCAGAGACGTGGGGGGGGGGAGGCGCTAATCTTGCCGGGCTGTTTTCGGGGACTTCCCAAGTTCAGGCTGACGCTCAAGGAGCGGCAGCGCCTCAACTCAGCCTGGTTGCAGGGGTTGGCCGAGCCCTGCGCACCCCGCACTTTTCTCACGCTGCCTTTACCGCCCTCCGCCACAGGCGGGCCAGGAGGCCGAGAGAGGCGACCTTGGGGGGAGAAGCGGCCGCAGCAAGACAGGAAAGTAAAAGCGCATTTTTGGGGGAGGAGGCTTTCGGCTGGGGGAAGACACTTCGAAGTTCGCGAACCTTTGCATTTCCAGTCTTCCCTGAGCTCTGAGGCGTTTCTGTGCCCTCGGTGGAGCCGGATGCCCTAAACCCCACCTCAACCCTAAAACCCTGAAACCCTATTATAAACCCTATAAACCCTATTAATCCTACTATAAACCCTAGAAACCCTACTATAAACCCTATAAACCCTAAACCTTAACCCGCTCTGCAACCACTTAAACCCTGGGTAGACACATGAGGCGACGGCCAAGGGCAGCAGGTGCCGCCGAGTCCTGGATCGCTCTCTTTCACAACCCGAAAGGCATGCAGCAACAGCACGTGGAAGAGCTGATAAGCACCAACAGCCTGGTTCGGGGTTTAGAGTTTAGGGTTTAGGGTTTAGGGTTTAGGGTTTAGGGTTTAGGGTTTAGGGTTTAGGGCTTAGGGCTTAGGGTTTGGGGTTTGGGGTTTGGGGGTTGGTGCAAAAGCTGATGAGTTGGGATGTTCCCCCTTATACTAACAGTCCTTAATAGGGATTACAATAGGGGGGGTACCATAATCCCTACTAAGGACTGTGAGTAACTGTTAGCAATAAGGGGGAACATCCCAGCGGATAAGCACCAATAACCTATGGGTTCTTGGCGGAGCAACAGCTGAAACATTGTCGGAGGACTTCATTCCCGAGGACTTCACGCAGGGGGCCGTGGCTTCAGGTGGCAAGGATCGGACACTCCCTCAAGAGGATTACAACCACTTGCGAGCGGGCCTGCAACGCGGCAAATCCGGCCGAATTAAGCACTATTGCAGCTGAATCGGCCGCCTCTCATTGATGAGTTGGTTTTTTGTGTTTTTCCAACCTGCTTTCTTCTGAAAGCTTCCGAGCTTGTTCTGATATGAGGGCCACCTCTCCGTTCTCTCTAAGCCAGGGCTTATGCCGGCGCAATGTGTCTCAGCCTGAGATGCGTCTTGAGATCCAAGGTAGGACTTAGAGTCGGGCGTTGGGAGCGGGTCTAGATGGGTTTTAGGGTTTAAGGTTTAGGGTTTAGGGCTTAGGGTTTAGGGACCAAGGTTCAATGCTTCAGAACAGACGCAATTTTTTCAGGATAGATCGTGCAAGAACGGCTCTGTAGACTTTTGCAGGCAGCCCAATCGATCCAGGCCACACTATTGTGGTTTCGAGTTTAGGGTTTAGGGTTTTGGATCTAATTATCCAGTTAGACTTCGTGGCGTGCAGAAACCGGCTGTCACTGGGAAGGCTTCGTCCTTCTGGGGAACTGCATTTGATGCTGTTGCACCATGAGGTTGTGCAATCCAGGCCCAACTCAGGTACCCGAACAAGGGTTTGTGCAAGCACTTCCACCGCTTGGAGAGCACTGGTGCTTGTAACCTGGCACGCGACACAACATTTGTGCTCCACACTTCCACAGACACTAATTTATACAAAGCCTGTACACCCCAAGCAATCTCTATGAAGAAGAGGACCCCAAAGCACCCTGAGCCCTAAACCCTAAACCCTAAACCCCAAAGCAGGAACCACGCAAACAAACTGCAAAGAGCCAAGGAACATCCCTGCCAAGAGCACTGGTTGTAGCCCGGGAAGCAAATCTCGCAGTTGAGGTCATTGGGATTGAACCAACAACTCCCCCCACTTGGGGCTTGGGTGTAAACTGGTGGGGCGGGAGGCGGCGGGCACTCTGGCTCTATCGCCGTCTTTACGAAGTCCACCTGCTGTGCAAAATAGCCCGGCATCGTCGTGTATCCTGGCAGAATTCCACCGCCGCCCTCTTCCAATACCCATATCCCGTCTGCATTCGTGAAATTGCTGCATGCTGCCCGGCGTACCACTTGCTGCATCTCCGCCACGCCAGGCACCCCATAGACCTCCGCTGCAGAAGGAGAAACTGCTTAGTTGTCGGGAAACCCAACCCCAGACATGCTTACACGACCACTGAAATTCGAGCCCTCTCTGCAGGACCCGCTTTCGGAACAGGACTCGGTGCGGCTACGTCTTCTCTGACCCGAAGTCCTCTAAATCAACAGGACCAAGCAGTGCAAGCAATGCAAACAAGAGCGCAAGCACCACGGCAAAGCCAGGTGGATACCCTGTGGGGCCGGTGAAAGGGCTGGGATCCTTGAAGCCGCTGGTGAAGGAGCTCAGCGACACTTCGACAACCATTGCCCGATCACAGCAGTGCTTCCAAGACTCATAGTCGAAGCCTGAAATCTCCCGTACACAGGGATCAGGGCTGCTTTCAACATCCCCTGCTGTCGCTTGTCACTCCCTGATTTGTCTAGAATCCCGCCTGTGCCAGGGTTGCACATGACCTCGGCGGAGGGGTCCTTGCTTTTCACATAGGCGTAGAGTTGGTCGTAGTAGGCATCATTGCCGTTGCATTTGCTGGGATCTGTGGCAGTTTCGTCCACGAAGATCCCTGCAACATCGAAGCAGGCGAAGTAGTTGTCGATGGACTGCTTGACCACGGCCAAAGAATGGCTGCCCCACTGACTGTAGACGTACCCAATTGTGCGTGCGAGCGGGTTGCTATCAAACAAGGTGACCACAGGTCTCCACACGGGGTCCAAGGGCAAAGAACCCTGGCATTGGTTAGCAAGTCCATTGCCTGGATTGATGATCGTAGTTGAGCGCGCCGACGACGTTGCCACTTGTTCGTACATAGAACCAGCCAGTGGTGCCGGCCACTGGTAAATCGGCACGACCAGTTCCATGCCAACCTGCTTTGAGGAACGAGGAGGGTACGAGCGACGAGCACTGCCGTGCCGTACTTAGCTTCGCTACAGCCTATAAGAAGGGACGCTGGCTACGTCAGCTCCTTCCCCCAACTCCCAATGCCTGCGCCTGAGCCTGGTATGTCTGGTGTGTGGTCTCCGTGTCGGTCTTGTATTGCAGCAGGCAGCTTTGGCCATTGCAAGGGAAAGGCCACCACAAGCTCGCAGCCAAAAGCAGGCTCCAGACTCCGCGGCTCATGGCTCCGAATCTTAGGCGAAGGACCCAGAATCCTGGGTGAGCAGAGATGACTGCATGCCCTGGTCGGCTTGGGAGTGAAAGCAACGAGAGAGCCCAGCAAATACCACGTGTCAGAACCATGCACTGATGCATGTGAGTGCACACTCATAGCCACCGATGTGTGTAGTGTATACCAGCAGGTATACGCACATACACATGGACACGGAATGGTTATATACAAAACCCCCACACACTCGCAGGCATACGCGCATACCTGTCGACCCAATCCTACCCACCTACCTACATACATGTATGCAGGCGGGCAGGCGGCAGTCACGCATGCAGGCAAACATACATGCATCCATGGATCTGTGTATGTGTAAGCATCCTTAGATACATAAGGACATACAGACAGGCAGCCAGCCAGCCAGGCAGGCAGGCAGACAGGCAAACAGGCAGACTACGTGCCTTAGGATCTGGACAAAACTAGGAAACCTGCTGTCAAGGCCTACGCTGCCTTAGCTGCCTTGCCTACGCTGCCTATGCTGCCCTATAGACCCTCACCACCCCACACGCCTGGTGGACGCCGGCCAAGCCTGGCGCAGCCTGCGGCTCCTCGAGCTCTGCATGCGAAGCTTCGGAGGCCATAGGGTTCACCCAGAAATTTGTGCACGAAGCCGAAAATGAGAGAAAAAAAAAAGGGCCCGCCAGCAAGGCTGTGAGAAGTAGCCCCCAGATGCCCCCCTCCAACTGCTCCAGACGCTGCAGGAGCTGCAGCCGTGCCAGCTGCCGCTGCCGCAGCTGCTGCAGCAGTGCCTGCTCAGAGAACTCCGAAAGCAAATTTGAAGAGATATCGTGGGCCGCCAGTAGAAATCTTCCGTGCCCTTTGTAGGCCCGGGGTGGGGGGTATGAGACACAAGCATAAGAAGTCGACCACTACGTTGATAAGGATCCAAGGCGGGCCAGAAGGGGCCATATTGCTTGATTAACAAGCTGCTTCTATGGGCTTCTTGAGGACTTCTTTGCAGAACGTTGCCCTTAAGGTCCCTTTGTGATGCTCTGGCCTTGCGCTTGGCTTCTCTGTTCCGCGAAATAGAAACACCCAAAGGGCAAACGTGTCACTTCTGTGTGGGCGTTTTGGGTTGGCATGCTGCATGCTGCTTTGATCCTGGGGGGGGGGGGGGTTCTCTTTCCCTTGGTATCCCTTGGTCCCAAGCGCTGCAGCTGAGGGTGTTTTGTGAGCTTTGCCTCCGCCTTCTGTCGCAGGTCGTCCAACTGTGACCTGGTCAGGCTGCTGCAGATCGAGCGTCAGCACTTCTAGAGGTTTCTGGTGGGCGGACTCCTTGAGGGGTCGGGAGCTCCCTGGCACTTTCCGGGACCTGTCCTCAAGAGCAGCCCTCCTCCCACTTCCACGCAGCTTCCGCCGAACCCGACGTTAACCTCCGAACACCAAGTCGAAAGACCCTTGGGCGATGCAACTGTAAGAGCCCGGCATCAGGCTTGCAAGTCAATGCTGAAGCTGCCACGCCCCAATATTTCCGCCAGAGTCTTCCAAGAACAGGCCAAGATGCCGTTCCCAAACCGTCGAACCCGCAACTACGTTGCTCCCAACTCGCCGTCGCACGCTCACGTCTTCAAAGGACTACCCTGATGCCTGAAACCCTGAACCCTAAAGCCTTGAACCCTTGAACCCCTAAACCCTGGAACCCTAAACCCCGAAACCCCGAACCCCGAAACCCCGAAACCCCGAAACCCCGAACCCCCTAAAAACCCTAAACCCTAAACCCTAAACCCTAAGACCCAACACATGTCCCACAGCAGCAGTCAAGGGCCAAACCAAAGAAGGCACGGCTCCGGCTCAGGGCCGGGCTCCCACGACGCAGCCTAGCCGGCCGGCTTAGGGTCCCTAGACCCTAGGGTCTAGGGTCTAGGGTTTAGGGTTTAGGGTTTAGGGTTTAGGGTTTAGGGTTTAGGGTTTAGGGTTTAGGGTCAGGGTTTGCAGGGTTTAGGGTTTAGGGCTCAGGGTTTAGGATTGACAGTTGACAGGGTATAAAGGGTAACTGGGATATTGAAATGGCAGGGTTTTTTGGGCTTGTAGGGCTTACAGGGTTTGCGCTGTTAAAAAGCGTCTAGGCGCCTCCAGGGTATATAGGTGTCCATTCTATGCTTGCTAAGAATATCCAACAACTATATCTGGAAAAAATAAGTACATGCATGCATATATACATACATATGTGTATATATATATACGTGTGTATGTATATATTTACATATATTTATGTATACATATATACGTATATGGTCTGAACTCCCCACCTCGGGCATCATGCGCCGGGCCGTGGGCCGTGGTGTGTCGCATGCGAGGTGCTACGGAAGATGTAGAGGCCCTCATAAGCTGAGGTGGGGTGGAGGCTGTGCATTAGGGTTTAGGGTCTAAGGGCTTAGGGTTTCGGGTCTAGGGTGTAGGGTACATATTGAAAATCCCAGAGGCATACAGGCATCATCCTCGGGTTTCGTACCCCACGATATCCCCCAGAAAAAAGCGCATCATGTCAAACCATGGTGCTCCTGGCAGAATTTGTGCTGGCCTTCTGCAGCTTGGTAGTGTTTAGGCTAACTTGCAGTCTGGTGAGACTTTCGAGCAGCTGGCCTACAAAAAGGAGCTGAAATGGCTGCATGCCACATGGAAGATCCCCCCAAGTGCAGATCCCTCTCCATGCGGTTTAGGGTTTAGGATTTAGGGTTTAGGGTTTCAGGACCTTCAAAAATCCGGACGCTAAGCCGCTGCAGTCCTGCGAGCCGCAATCCAGGGACTGCAGAAATTTTGGGGGGATATTCTGGGGCTGTGCCCTGCAGGGCTTCTGGGAATTCTCTCAAAAAACCTCGCGGTTGGGCACTCCAGGGGATTTCTCTGAACTTAGCACTCCGGAGAACTCTGCAATCAGGGGGGACTCCAGGATGCTCTGAGGACACAAACTCTTCTTACTGAAGGGAGGTTGAGGGACGGGGGGGTTTCGGCCCAAGGCTGCCTAAGAATTCTTGAGGTTTATCAGGTACCTAACCCCCCCCCCGTGAACCCTCAAGGATCCTGTGAATACTCTGGGGTCATTCTGGGGTTTCTCTGGGTAGTTTAACACCGAGGGTGGGAAGAACAAAAAAGCATTAAAACATGCGCACACACATATACCAAAAAAAACAAGAGTCCTGAAACAGACCTCCTCAAGGGACCATCAAAGCAAGCGGATGCCAGAAGAACATCAGAAACACGTGCCTCTGTAAGGATGCTCCGTCACGCAGCTTGACACACGACATGAATGAGGAACACCCGCACTACACAGCGGACTATGCAGTTTCTCAGCACCGCTTGTAAGCGGGGGGAAAAGCTAAGTTCATGGCTACCAAACACTTCGAGGCCTGGCAGCACAGCTGCATCACGGCATGGCACGGGGCGCACGAGCCCTCCGATCTCAAGCAAGTGTTCTGTAGATTTGCATGCACTTGCGCACACGAATGCTGCCGCAGGTTGTAGTGACAAGGATGCCCACAACGAGCCAGCATCTGGCAACTGAAGTCGCTACGGCTAGGCTGTGTCCTCTTGGCGGGCTGCTACGGCAGGGAAGGGGGCGGGTGCGAGGAGGAATACCCTGCCCCAGGTCACTCCCGAACGTCTATCAGACTGACCCGGTTGCTCCAAGACCTCTTGATTTCGAGCATGCCGGAAAGTCCAACACGTGGGGCTACTATGGACAGGGCACCCTGGTGGGTATGATGGGGCCTGCAAAGGCGCCAGGTCAAAGAAGCGAGGCCACGCCACCTGGCACACGACTCACATGCCCGGCGCTGCGGGCTTCCGCCCTCATTTGGCATCGGATCCGTTCTCAGAAGCAGAGAGCTTTCCTCTGCACAGCTCACAGCTTACCAAACCCTGTTGTCATTTGCGCGTCCGTACACGACGACTCACGTCATCATTGCGTGGCCGAGGGGCACGGCAGATGCAGAGGGTGGACACTGCAGGGCTCAAAACCCAGAAAGCCCTTCTGCGCAACGGCATCAAATTATGCCTCCTGGCTTTGGTTTCGGTTTCTCACGGAAGCTTGAATCAGAAGGGAGAATCAAAGCGAGCCTCCTCGACTCTGAGCCCTCCAGATCGAACATCACCGCGATGTCCTGAACGGCGAAGCCTTCGAAGCCAGCAAAGAACCCGAGCGGGCACGCGCCTGCTCTGCCTGCAGTGCCCACAGTGCCTACAGCGGCTACTGAGGCTGCAGACGCTCTTCTTGGACATGGATGAGGCTTGACGCAGGCGAAGCATCATCGCGGGCGCAAGGCAGGTATCATCGCGAAGAATACCCCTGGCTTTTCACAGTTGGCACCTGGATCAGGCCGGCTCCTTTGCTGGGACATTCTCGCGGATTGCCGGCGTATCAGATGCATTCGGGTTGGCCATGGAACCTCGTACGAGCCATGGCTCGTGAACTGAGGCTACCGCGTCTCACAGCGTCAACGTCCCGTCCGGCAATTCTTCAGCCCAGCTAAGCTAAACTTTGCTCGCCAACATCCGCCCACCAGGCAGCAGGATGACGTCAGTTCTGCCACGCGGAATTCGCCATTCGCGCGTCTGCCAAGAAAGCACCACTGTGTAAGCAAAAAGTGTTTGGAGCTTTGGAGCTTAGGCGGTCATCCGAGGATGGGCCTTATTCTTTAGACCCTACCAGGATGGGCGATTGTACCCTATCATCCCTTAAAAGGACATTTATAGGGTTCATTGTGGGGATTTTAAGGCCTAGTAGCCCATCCTGGTACACAGAAGTCAAATCATGAGTGGCAGAATGGGCGCTGCGACGAGCAGGCCAACGTCAGCAAAGCTGCCAGGCGAAAGGACATGTCCCAAGCTGAATAATTCAGTGAAGCCGCAGCATCTCGGCCGCCCAGAGTCCACATTCCCTAAAGTTCTGCCAGGCCATTCTACATCAGCCTAAACCCTAAACCCAAATCCTAAGGGAGCCACTGACTGCTGGGCTTGGAACTTGGCAGCACGGAAGGTACAATGAAAGGCTTACGCGCGCAGCCAGGACAGGTCCTGCAAAAACCACCCAAGCACAGCTTTAGTTTCGGCTCCAGTTCGAGCATGTGAGAATTCTCGAAAACCCCTACTGAAGCAGAATGTGATTGGAGGCTTGTCACGTCGCGGTGATCCGAGGAATTTTTCTGCCGACGCATGCGACGAGCAGGCCAGCGTCAAGAAAACTCCCAAGCGATGTGATAGCATCGCCAGGCCATTCTACATCAGCGACGCAGCTGACTGCTGGGCTTGGGTGTTCTGACTTCATACTCTATGCTGCCAAGGAAACTGCATGTTTGCGCAACGGAGCTACAATGAAAGGCTTGCGGGCGCAGCGTGGACAAGTCCTGAAAACGAAGCTGCAGAGCTTTAGAACTTCATATTTGAGTTCGAGCACGTGGGCTTTCTCAAAAACCCCTACTGAAGCAGAATGTGATTGGAGGCTTGTCACGTCGCGGTGATCCGAGGAATTTTTCTGCCGACGCATGCGACGAGCAGGCCAGCGTCAAGAAAACTCCCAAGCGATGTGATAGCATCGCCAGGCCATTCTACATCAGCGACGCAGCTGACTGCTGGGCTTGGGTGTTCTGACTTCATACTCTATGCTGCCAAGGAAACTGCATGTTTGCGCAACGGAGCTACAATGAAAGGCTTGCGGGCGCAGCGTGGACAAGTCCTGAAAACGAAGCTGCAGAGCTTTAGAACTTCATATTTGAGTTCGAGCACGTGGGCTTTCTCAAAAACCCCTACTGAAGCAGAATGTGATTGGAGGCTTGTCACGTCGCGGTGATCCGAGGAATTTTTCTGCCGACGCATGCGACGAGCAGGCCAGCGTCAAGAAAACTCCCAAGCGATGTGATAGCATCGCCAGGCCATTCTACATCAGCGACGCAGCTGACTGCTGGGCTTGGCTGTTTTGACTTCATGCTCTAGGCTGGAAAGGAAACTGCATGTTTGCGCAACGGAGCTACAATGAAAGGCTTGCGGGCGCAGCGTGGACAGGTCCTGTACACGAAGCTGCAGAGCTTTGGAACTTCATATTTGAATTCGAGCATGTGAGCTTTCTCTCAAGCCTTCTCAACAAAGCGGAATGTGATTGGAGGCTTGTCACACTGCGATCGAGGGATGATTTCTGCCTCCGCAAGCAGTCGTTGGCAGAATGGGCAATCTCGCGAGAAGGCCAACGTCGAGAAAGCTGAACGATTCAGTGAAGCCGCAGCATCTCGGCCGCCCAGAATCCACATTCCCTAAAGGTCTGCCAGGCCATTCTACATCAATGCCGCCACTGACTGCTGTGCTTGGAAGGGTGTTCTGACTTCATCCCCATTCATCCTGAACCCTAAACCCTAAACCCTAAACCCTAAACAGGGCTCTGGCCCAGCCAAAGAACCCGGGGAGCCTGGGCAGAGCGCGTGCGCAAGGTGCGGGAGACGCGGGTCTTCAGCCGCCTTGGGGCCAAATCAAGCTCAATGCCAGGCGTTGGGCATCCACATGTTAGGGTTCTAGGGTTCTAGGGTTTTACGGTTTTGGGTTTAGGGTTTAGGGTTTATAGGGTTTGGGGTTTAGCGAGTTTCGGGTTTAGGCTTTATAGGGCTTGGGGATTTTTACGTCTCAAAGCAATGCTTTGAATTACCGCTCCTTGTGAAGCCTGAGAACACGACATAACTTGTCTGCCGCCTGACTGCCGCATCATGTTACAAAGCCGAACATGCTTCTAAGCCTTGTCACAGCACATTGCAGCATATCGCAGCACATCGCAGCACATCGCAGCACATCGCAGCACAAACCTCTTGGGGCATCTGCAGAATGCACATACATTCGTGCAATGCTGCGCTCAGTACGCCAACATCAAGCGAGCTGCCGAAGAAGCTGCCCCCACCCCAGACGGGCTCAAAAGCGAGGTCACCATACGTCGCTCCTTGGCCTTCCAGAGACGGAGAGGAGGACATTGCAGCACCATTCGGCGGACCCAGCGCTCGCACCTGATTTTGGGCTGCGCTTAGGGTCTTAGGGTGATGCGCTGGGCGATGTCTGTTACAATCTTCAGCGCACGAGCTCCGCCGAAAGCTGACAGTCTGCGCCCAGGCTGCAGGGCAGCTCCACAGAACCGAGCTCTGTCAAAAAGAGGGTTCGAGGCAAGCGGAATCGTCCTGTAGCAAGCTGCGGAAAGTTCACCTGGGATTCGCTGCCTTGTCGGAGATGGAACCGCCACGTAGCTGCGCAGGCTTTCAGCCGGTGTAGAGACAAACGAAGCCACGCGTGTCCTCGCGCCGAAGACCCGACCCCTCCCCTCGGCACAGGAGAGCGCGCCACGATTGCTGCACTGCTCAACCCACTGTCACAGGACACAGCCTCAGCAAGACGGATTGCATGCGCTAGTTGGCAAACACTGTTGTTGGGGCATCTGCCGATCGTCTCAGAACGCGCAGGCACAAGCAATGCTGCCGCGAGAAGCCAGCAGCATCAAGCAAACTGCCGAAGAACATGGAAGAACAGATGCCCGCCCCACCCCCCCAAATCCTGCGCCCAAGAGGTCTGAGAAGTCACCATACGTCGGTCCTTGGCCTGCAACTGTCAGAGCCGCTATCCGCCATCATTGCTCTCTTCTCTTGTCCACCCGTGCATTTGGAGACTGAGCATCAGTGACCACACGGCTGACGAGTCTGCCCCCCCAATCCCCCTCACACACCGCAGCTGCAACCTGAACGCAAGTTCACGCTGTGCTCACTGTACTCGCATATGCTCACTAATTAGCCCCTTCGCCGCAAGGGCAGTCATCAATGAGAAAAGGTGTCGCCGGCGCGACGCTGCAGGGTGAGAGAAGTCTCTTGAATGATGACAAGCAGCTGACAGCACATAGCGTGTCGCTTGAGAGCGCCAAGCTATGAGTGCCTTTCATGTTGGCTGCCCTTTGCAAGGAGAGGTGCTGGAAGCTTCGCAATAAAAAGGGCTTGCCGAGACTGCTTTGACGACCGGCTTTCCCACCGTGTCATAAAGGAGCCGGCAGATGGATGCGTGTGAAGGCTGCGTCAGGTCGTGGAAGGCTTGGATGACCCGGCCGGTACAGAAGGGACAGCCGGCGCAGAGGCGGAGAATGCGGTGCACCCCAGCTTTCAGGCCAGGGCATCCGAGGCTCCGGGCGCAAGTTCGGCAACGGGTGGCGCTCCGCGCTTGGGGGGGCGAGCTGCTTAGGATGCCCACCATGTGCAAGGCCTCAGTGAGGCTGCCTGTGCTGGAGAGGTGGAGGTGCAAGCTTAGATGGCTGGCGTTTTGACGCATGGAATGGCGAGGCAACGTGAGGCAGACGGCCCGAACCCAGCCTCAACTTCTCACAGACAGCCATCAAAAACTTGGCAAGCTGAGTAGGCCGGTCGAACGGCCTGGGAATCTCTTGCCCCTCACTTACCTGCGCCAAAGGTGCTTCTTGCGGCAAGATGATCGCATGGCCCGTGACTTCAGTGGCTCAGGGTTGTTGCTTCAATCCGCCGGTGTGATCAGAAAGCGGCGAGAGCTTCTCTGTCCCATCTCCTGGTTCGGAAGGACAAGACTGACAAATCGGTTAAGACTAAAAGCAACAAGCCAAGCGCAGGCACGCGATGCCATGCCAGGCTGGCTCGATTGTGTTTGACATTCACTGGTTTTTTACAGGGTCCTTGTGAATGCATGGTATGCGCATGCGCTTTCAGGAACACCCGGGCGCTGCAGAAGAGAGACGGTTTACTTTGCATGATCTTGGCTGATGAATACTGTATCAATTTCTGACGCCTCAACATCAGCTGCAAGTGTCGAGAACTCTTACACGAAATCATGACCAGAGCCGCCACAGACGAAGGAGGACACAAACTGGTGACCGGATTGGTCGGGGACACTGGCAAGCTGACACGTTCGAGCAACTTCGGCGCAAGTCGCACGGGACGCAGTGTCGCATCAGACAGGGCCTGCAGACGGTGGCCCTAGCGGCTCTTGCCATCGGCAGTGCGAAGTGTGTCCCGATGTCACGAGAGCCGCAGTGCCTCACATCTCCGCAAGAAGCAAGTTCTTGCAGGACACTGGAGTGAAGTCAGCGATGCAGCGAGCACTCCCTGCCTGACGCAGCCATTAAGAAGTCATTGCCTAAGCAACTGAGTCCCGTGCATGGAAGCCTGCCATCTCAAGCTGACTCGAAGCCGAGGGGCCCCCAAGGTGCCGTGGCCTTACTTCGGGTTGAGGCTTCGGGATTGACACTGGCAAAACAGTATACTGCATCATCACACATTGAGCGCGTTCCTACTTCTGAGGGCTCCGCAAGACAGCAGCAACCCTACTGCTTGTGAGAGAGTATTAAGGCCGAGCCAGAAGGCAAGCGGAAGCTGCTGTGGCTTGACTGACCCAAGTGGAGGCCGAAAAGAGAAGAGGAAGCTGAGGCTTGACTGACCCAAGCAGAGGCCGGCAAGAGAAAGGGAAGCTGTGGCGGCTTCGGGCGAAAGGCTCCAGGCGCCGGGACGAAGTCGGGGCCGGGCTGGCCCTCTTGTTCAGAGGCGATTTGCCTTCTGCAACACTTGCGGTAGAATAGTGGGATCTTCTACCTTGGAAGCATAGGAGCAAAAAACAATGAAGTTCCCACTTACCCCCAGCTCCACGAAGCTCACAAACCCAGCTCCCGGAAGCTCATAACGGCAGGGAACCAAGCTCCTTTGCCATCAGCTCTCGGTTTCTTGTTTGGGCTTCTTGCAGAGAAAACCCCCGGGGCCCGGTCTGGCCCTTTGGGTTTGCAAAAAGCCCCCCGAAGCTCTCCTCTGCTACGCCCATGCTACGCCCCGACCCCACTGGAAGGCGGAACAAACCCAAACTCAAAAGCTGATACTGCCCAGCTCGGCGAGCAGGCTGCTTTTCAGAGCACGGCACAAGAGCCTGAGAGCCTCCCCCACACAAAGCGGGCACGTTGAAGGCTGGGGTCTTGACATCGCCAGCCGAGTGATTTGACGGACAGTCGTCGAGGCTGACGTTGCGTGGCTAGCTCTTTAGGATGTTGGCCATGTAGGGTTTTAGGGTTTAGGGGTTTAGGGTTTCGGGTTTAGGTTTAGGGTTTAGGGATGCCTCTGAGTGCCACACCAGCCGCCATCATTGGCCGGCTGATCACTGCAGCATCGGCAATCAGCGGGGCAAGGCGGCAAGGTAGCGCACGCACATGGCCCAGCAGATTCTCCACACTTCAAAAGCGCAAGGAATGCAAAACCGGACAGGGCAGCAACGTGTCCGGGACACGGGAGCGAGCGTTGCGGCTATCAGCTCGTGTGCTACTGTGCTACTGGACGTCCAAGGTACCAAGAGATCCCGTGTCCAAAGCCGCTCACTTCGCAAGGGACGTGATGCTTTGGCTCTGGGCTGAGCTGCGAAGGTGACATGGAACCAGAAGAAGAGAAAGAATCCACGGGGCTACTGCATCACAAGCACTGGCCGAGGTGCACGTAGGGGCGGAACTCTGCTGTCACGAAGCTGAAGGCGTCTTTAATTTACTAAAACTCACACATGCCAGGCGGTTGCAGTCCAGGCTGTCACATCGCCGGAGACGTGGGCTGCGACGCGTGCAGTCGCCATCCAAACCTGATGCAGCAGCTGAAACTGTCCTGCATTTCAAGAACCTCCACTGAATCAACCCTTCCGGACTTCATTTCGAGTCTTCCCCTCTTTCTCTAGAGTCTTGAGAGCGTTCTGCAAGGCCCCTGCGTGCAGGTTCGCACAGCGCGGCGCCCGGCGCGACAGATCAATTTCGCGCGCTGTCTGCAAGTGTGGGGAGGCGCCGTCGAGGGCCAGCGGGAGGTCCACACGACTCTCAAGACTGCCATCAGGGTTTAGGGTTTGGGGTTTAGGGTTTAGGGTTTAGGGTTTAGGGTTTGTCGGACTAGGCCCTAGGCTGCGAGCTATTGCATGTCCGTTGCAGCCTGGCCCAACACTACCCCGTGCATGAAGAGCGCTTGGCTGGGGAACTGGGCTTTTCTCCAGCCGCTATGCTCACCACACTGAGCACGAGGGTGCAGTCTGGACTGCTCTTCTGTCTCCCTTGCATGACCGGCCTGCTGACTCACAGGCAAATGAAGCCACAGCACGCCGGAGTGCCATGGAAGCTGGCGAGTCTGACAGCTTGCTTCCAGTCTCACGATTGCACATCGATCCGGCTTCATCCACAGGTGAAGGCCCAACAGACACAATGAAACAGAATGGCACTTGTCACTCAACATGCAAGAAGACGGCTTTTCCGCGACAACACGGCACGGGAGCCGGAATACCCTGAGCGTCTTGATGCATTCTGCCACTGGACGCCATGAAGGCTGACCTTGGGCCCTCGGCATTGTCGGTCAGCTAAGTCTGTTAAGTGCTGTGTCAGAGGGCACAGCCAGAGCAGCAGCCGGCGCTCGACAGATCAGTGGCCACAAAAGCCCTGCCTATCGCCGACTCGCAACAACGCTCAAGTACCTTAGCCAAAGAAGATTCTCACACTTCAGAAACAAGCTGCAGTCGAAACCTCAAAACTTTACGCACTGCGGTGAGCGGTGTGGGGTGCGGGACGCGTATCAAGGTGTGTAGCCGGACGAAAGCCACCGGAGGTCCGGCGCCATCTCGTGGCGTGCTCTGCCTCACATTGTCAAAGCTTGCGCCGCTCTCGGCATGCACGACAAGCTCAGAATGTCGCCACGATGCTCAGAGCACGCAAACGGCCCTTGTCGCTGCGCGTGCGGTGATCACTGGCGCCAAAAACCCTGCCGCTACACTATCAGCGGACACACAGGCTACCCAGGCAATGGCCCCTGTAGACCTTGGCAGACAGCTGGGGCAGGACAGGCTGAGGCAGCTCTCAAGCAATGGAAGGGCAGAACTCCATAATCACGAAGCTTGAAACTTTCTACACTTATACAGTTATGTTGTCCACATCATGACATCGCTGCGGACGTGGGCTGCGACGCGTGCAGTCGCCATCCAAACCTGATGCAGCAGCTGAAACTGTCCTGCATTTCAAGAACCTCCACTGATTCAACCCTTCCGGACTTCATTTCGAGTCTTCCCCTCTGTCTCTAGAGTTTCTAGAGCACTCTGCCAGACCTCTGCGTGCAGGTTAGCACAGCGCGGTGCCCGGCGCGACAGATCAAACCCGCGTGCTGTCTCGCGTCTTGGGAGCCTCGTCGAGCCCAAACGAGCTGATTCCTAGGGCCGGCCTCTCTGAAGACGGCCATTTCCTTCGGACAGCCTGACTAGGCAGCGAGCTATTGCATGTCCGTTGCAGTCTGGCCCAACACTACCCTGTGCATGTGCGCTTGGCTGGGGAACTGGGCTCTTCTTCTCCAGTCTGCCGACACACAAGGACGTGAAGCGACAGCGGGGGCGGAGCGCAGACGAAGGAGTGGAGGCCGGACCACCGAACCGAGAACGGGACTGCTCACTCAGCCGTAAAAGAAGGATGACTTTCAACCCGACAGCACTGCACAGAGACCTGAAGACCCTGGGCACCCTGCCACGCCCTGCTCCTAGACGCATTGGCATCGTCGGTCAGCCATGCAAAAGGGCGCAGCCGGCACCAAAGGTCAGTGGCCACGAAGGCCCTCTCTATCGCTGCCTCGCATGCTTCGCATGCCTCGCAACAGGACTCCGGCACGTTAGGCAAAGAAGATTCTCACACTTCAGAGAGAAGATGCAATCGAAGTTTCATGGCTTTCTTGGGGTGCGTGGGTAGCGAGGCCAAACGAGAGCGGCACAAAAGAGCTCCGGCGCCATGTCGTGGCGTGCTCTGCCTCTCATTGTCAAGGCTTGCGCGGTTATCTGCATGCGCGACAAAGTCAGCATGTCGCCATGATGCTCAGACCACGCAAATGGCCTTTGTCGCTGCACGTGTGGTGAGGCAAAGCCTAAGGAACGCTGGAACTGCTACATGACCGGCCACATATGGCCACGTCAAGTGTTGCACAGGCAGGGGCCGTATCACAAGCACAGTGCTAGAATGTTGTCCCGCCTTCGGATGACCGGGTTCGCATCAGCTTGGGCAAGGGCGAACTACTGCACGTCCACTGCAGCCAGGCTTAACACTACGCCGCTGTGCTCACTCCGCTGTGTACGAAGAATGCCTTGCAGTGATTTGAAGCTCGCACAGCGTTGCTGGCGAGTCTGACAGCTTGCTTCCAGTCTCACGATTGCACATCGATCCGGCTTCATCCACAGGTGAAGGCCCAACAGACACAATGAAACAGAATGGCACTTGTCACTCAACATGCAAGAAGACGGCTTTTCCGCGACAACACGGCACGGGAGCCGGAATACCCTGAGCGTCTTGATGCATTCTGCCACTGGACGCCATGAAGGCTGACCTTGGGCCCTCGGCATTGTCGGTCAGCTAAGTCTGTTAAGTGCTGTGTCAGAGGGCACAGCCAGAGCAGCAGCCGGCGCTCGACAGATCAGTGGCCACAAAAGCCCTGCCTATCGCCGACTCGCAACAACGCTCAAGTACCTTAGCCAAAGAAGATTCTCACACTTCAGAAACAAGCTGCAGTCGAAACCTCAAAACTTTACGCACTGCGGTGAGCGGTGTGGGGTGCGGGACGCGTATCAAGGTGTGTAGCCGGACGAAAGCCACCGGAGGTCCGGCGCCATCTCGTGGCGTGCTCTGCCTCACATTGTCAAAGCTTGCGGCGCTCTCGGCATGCACGACAAGGTCAGAATGTCGCCACGATGCTCAGAGCACGCAAACGGCCCTTGTCGCTGCGCGTGCGGTGATCACTGGCGCCAAGAACCCTGCCGCTGCACTATCAGCGGCCTTGGCAGACAGCTGGGGCAGGACAGGCTGAGGCAGCTCTCAAGCAATGGAAGGGCAGAACTCCATAGTCACGAAGCTTGAAACTTTCTACACTTATACAGTTATGTTGTCCACAGCATGACATCGCTGCGGACGTGGGCTGCGACGCGTGCAGTCGCCATCCAAACCTGATGCAGCAGCTGAAACTGTCCTGCATTTCAAGAACCTCCACTGATTCAACCCTTCCGGACTTCATTTCGAGTCTTCCCGTCTGTCTCTAGAGTTTCTAGAGCGCTCTGCCAGACCTCTGCGTGCAGGTTAGCACAGCGCGGTGCCCGGCACGACAGATCAAACCCGCGTGCTGTCTCGCGTCTTGGGAGCCTCGTCGAGCCCAAACGAGCTGATTCCTAGGGCCGGCCTCTCTGAAGACGGCCATTTCCTTCGGACAGCCTGACTAGGCAGCGAGCTATTGCATGTCCGTTGCAGTCTGGCCCAACACTACCCTGTGCATGAGCGCTTGGCTGGGGAACTGGGCTCTTCTTCTCCAGTCTGCCGACACACAAGGACGTGAAGCGACAGCGGGGGCGGAGCGCAGACGAAGGAGTGGAGGCCGGACCACCGAACCGAGAACGGGACTGCTCACTCAGCCGTAAAAGAAGGATGCCTTTCAACCCGACAGCACTGCACAAAGGCCTGAAGACCCTGGGCACCCTGCCACGCCCTGCTCCTAGACGCATTGGCATCGTCGGTCAGCCATGCAAAAGGGCGCAGCCGGCACCAAAGGTAAGTGGCCACGAAGGCCCTCTCTATCGCTGCCTCGCATGCTTCGCATGCCTCGCAACAGGACTCCGGCACGTTAGGCAAAGAAGATTCTCACACTTCAGAGAGAAGATGCAATCGAAGTTTCATGGCTTTCTTGGGGTGCGTGGGTAGCGAGGCCAAACGAGAGCGGCACAAAAGAGCTCCGGCGCCATGTCGTGGCGTGCTCTGCCTCACATTGTCCAAGGCTTGCGCGGTTATCTGCATGCGCGACAAAGTCAGCATGTCGCCATGATGCTCAGACCACGCAAATGGCCTTTGTCGCTGCACGTGTGGTGAGGCAAAGCCTAAGGAACGCTGGAACTGCTACATGACCGGCCACATATGGCCACGTCAAGTGTTGCACAGGCAGGGGCCGTATCACAAGCACAGGGCTAGAATGTTGTCCGCATTCGGATGACCGGGTTCGCATCAGCTTGGGCAAGGGCGAACTACTGCACGTCCACTGCAGCCAGGCTTAACACTATGCCGCTGTGCTCACTCCGCTGTGTACGAAGAATGCCTTGCAGTGATTTGAAGCTCGCACAGCGTTGCTGGCGAGTCTGACAGCTTGCTTCCAGTCTCACGATTGCACATCGATCCGGCTTCATCCACAGGTGAAGGCCCAACAGACACAATGAAACAGAATGGCACTTGTCACTCAACATGCAAGAAGACGGCTTTTCCGCGACAACACGGCACGGGAGCCGGAATACCCTGAGCGTCTTGATGCATTCTGCCACTGGACGCCATGAAGGCTGACCTTGGGCCCTCGGCATTGTCGGTCAGCTAAGTCTGTTAAGTGCTGTGTCAGAGGGCACAGCCAGAGCAGCAGCCGGCGCTCGACAGATCAGTGGCCACAAAAGCCCTGCCTATCGCCGACTCGCAACAACGCTCAAGTACCTTAGCCAAAGAAGATTCTCACACTTCAGAAACAAGCTGCAGTCGAAACCTCAAAACTTTACGCACTGCGGTGAGCGGTGTGGGGTGCGGGACGCGTATCAAGGTGTGTAGCCGGACGAAAGCCACCGGAGCTCCAGCGCCATCTCGTGGCGTGCTCTGCCTCACATTGTCAAAGCTTGCGCCGCTCTCGGCATGCACGACAAGGTCAGCATGTCGCTACGATGCTCAGAGCACGCAAATGGCCCTTGTCGCTGCGCGTGTGGTGAGGCAAAGCCCAAGGAACGCTAGCACCGCTACATGACCGGCCACATATGGCCACGTCAAGTGTTGCACAGGCAGGGGCCGTATCACAAGCACAGTGCTAGAATGTTGTCCCGCCTTCGGATGACCGGGTTCGCATCAGCTTGGGCAAGGGCGAACTACTGCACGTCCACTGCAGCCAGGCTTAACACTACGCCGCTGTGCTCACTCCGCTGTGTACGAAGAATGCCTTGCAGTGATTTGAAGCTCGCACAGCGTTGCTGGCGAGTCTGACAGCTTGCTTCCAGTCTCACGATTGCAAATCGATCCGGCTTCATCCACAGGTGAAGGCCCAACAGACACAATGAAACAGAATGGCACTTGTCACTCAACATGCAAGAAGACGGCTTTTCCGCGACAACACGGCACGGGAGCCGGAATACCCTGAGCGTCTTGATGCATTCTGCCACTGGACGCCATGAAGGCTGACCTTGGGCCCTCGGCATTGTCGGTCAGCTAAGTCTGTTAAGTGCTGTGTCAGAGGGCACAGCCAGAGCAGCAGCCGGCGCTCGACAGATCAGTGGCCACAAAAGCCCTGCCTATCGCCGACTCGCAACAACGCTCAAGTACCTTAGCCAAAGAAGATTCTCACACTTCAGAAACAAGCTGCAGTCGAAACCTCAAAACTTTACGCACTGCGGTGAGCGGTGTGGGGTGCGGGACGCGTATCAAGGTGTGTAGCCGGACGAAAGCCACCGGAGCTCCAGCGCCATCTCGTGGCGTGCTCTGCCTCACATTGTCAAAGCTTGCGACGCTCTCGGCATGCACGACAAGGTCAGCATGTCGCCACGATGCTCAGAGCACGCAAACGACCCTTGTCGCTGCGTGTGCGGCGATCACTGGCGCCAAGAACCCTGCCGCTACACTATCAGCGGACACACGGGCTACAACTGCAATGGCCCCTGTATGCCCCTGTAGACCTTGGCAGCCAGGCAAGACAGGCTGAGGCAGCTCGCAAGCAGCGGAAGGGCAGAACTCCACAATCACGACGCTGCTTGAGACACTCTAGACTTGTACGCGTGGTCTGCAGCCACCATCCAAAGCTGATACAACAGCTGAAGCTGCCCTGCATCTCAAGAACCTCCCCTGGTCTCGAGTCTTTCCCTTTGTCACTAGAGCAGTCTGCCAAACCTCTGCGACCTCTGCATGCAACTTGGCACAGACGGGCAACCGGAACCACCGTCGAGGCTAAAGAGGCTGATTCCCAGGGCCACGCCACTCTCAAACTGCCATCCAACTAGGGGCGAGCTCCGCTGCAGCCTGGCCCAGCTGCCTGGCAAGGCGCTTTTCTCTGAAGATGACCAGCATTTCGTCCAGGCACGCAAGCTTGGTGTGTTCGGGCACTGTTCTCGACGCTCCTCCCATGCCCGAGTCAGCACGTCGGCACGATGCTCAGACCAGGCAGATCGACCCTGTGTTCAAGGGGCCAAGGATTTCAGTCCGGTCGCTGCTGAGGGCACTAACGTTTTGATCCGGTCCATTCAACCGGAAGACAAATGCCCTGGCCGGAATATGCGACTTGGGCTGGGGCCTCTTCTGCGGCGCCTGTGCCGACACGACGCAACACGTACAGGTGCACTGCAGAGAAGACTGCTTGGGGTACGGAGCCCGATCGAACTGGCAGCAAAGTTGATGCAGGGAGGTGAGCACCTGCCCGAGTACAACAGTCACAAGCACGCACCGTTCAAGCACCAATGCGTGACTGATCACGTGTTGCTCAGCTTTTCTCGCATGCGAGCTTGGCAGCTCACAGGCCATCATTGGCCACTACAGGCACTACGGCTAACACTGTCACCACCAAATGCAAGGGTGAACGACACGGTTCCAAGTTCCTGCGTCAAAGGCACGCTAGCATAGCGCTTGCATGGGAGGCACACGTGCAAAGCGTGCGAAGGTGCGCATGCGAGTGGAGGATGGAAATGTGCCCCTGAAAATGTTATTCAGGCCTTCGCTTTGTTCAACATCCGAACTGACTCCGTTGGGCACAGGCGCGGTACTTTGGAGGCAGGCTTCCGCTCAAGGCTTCGGCAAGATTCCACGAACTTCTTAAAGCAATAACGTGCGACATTGGGCGGGGCAGCTTCGTCATCAAGTCTCACAAACAGTTTTAGCTGGCCGCTAGACGAAATAGCTGCACAGTGGGGCGTACCCCCTGTCACCACCGCACCTGAATGGGGCAAGCTTGGTGTGTTCGGGCACTGTTCTCGACGCTCCTCCCATGCCCGAGTCAGCACGTCGGCACGATGCTCAGACCAGGCAGATCGACCCTGAGTTCAAGGGGCCAAGGATTTCAGTCCGGTCGCTGCTGAGGGCACTAACGTTTTGATCCGGTCCATTCAACCGGAAGACAAATGCCCTGGCCGGAATATGCGACTTGGGCTGGGGCCTCTTCTGCGGCGCTTGTGCCGACACGACGCAACACGTACAGGTGCACTGCAGAGAAGACTGCTTGGGGTACGGAGCCCGATCGAACTGGCAGCAAAGTTGATGCAGGGAGGTGAGCACCTGCCCGAGTACACCGGTCACAAGCACGCACCGTTCAAGCACCAATGCGCGACTGATCACGTGTTGCTCAGCTTTTCTCGCATGCGAGCTTGGCAGCTCACAGACCATCATAGGCCGGCTAGCACTGTCACAACCAAATGCAAGGGTGAACGACACGGTTCCAAGTTCCTGCGTCAAAGGCACGCTAGCATAGCGCTTGCATGGGAGGCACACGTGCAAAGCGTGCGAAGGTGCGCATGCGAGTGGAGGATGGAAACGTGCCCCTGAAAATGTTATTCAGGCCTTCGCTTTGTTCAACATCCGAACTGACTCCGTTGGGCACGGGCGCGGTACTTTGGAGGCAGGCTTCCGCTCAAGGCTTCGGCAAGATTCCACGAACTTCTTAAAGCAATAACGTGCGACATTGGGCGGGGCAGCTTCGTCATCAAGTCTCACAAACAGTTTTAGCTGGCCGCCAGACGAAATAGCTGCACAGTGGGGCCAGTACCCCCTGTCACCACCGCAACTGAATGGGGCAAGCTTGGTGTGTTCGGGCACTGTTCTCGACGCTCCTCCCATGCCCGAGTCAGCACGTCGGCACGATGCTCAGACCAGGCAGATCGACTCTGTGTTCAGGGAACCTAGGATATCAGCGAGCGGCTTTCCATGAACTGGAGACAACCACCACACACAGCAGAACCTGCCATAGAGGAGACAGGGTGGGGTACGAAGACCCAAGGCAAACCGTTGCGACGGCAACACTGGCAACAACAGAGTTTCAAGAAGGGTGGCTAGCAGTTGGCGGCGGACACTGCTTACAGAGCACACCATTTAGGGTTGTTTAAGGTTTAGGGCTTAAGCACACTCGATTGCCGGCATGTCCATGTGCAACCACAGTGGTACCGCTCATCCTGACATGGATGCAGGCAACACTCCACAGACGGCTGTTGCACAAGGTCTTGGGGTGCGGTTCCTGCTCCCGCTCACAAGATGAAGCCCCGGAGCACGTCACTACAGTCGGAAAGAGCAAGCTGTTGATGTGGCACGTGGCCCTCTGTGTCTCGAGCTTCACATGCACTGAGCACGTGGGCCTTGAGGCCTACATTCTCTGAATCAGCTGCGGCTCGAGGCTTGAAGGAGAAGGAAGGAAGGCCATGTTGAGGGGCGCACCCAGCGCACCTCAGCTCTGCTTGGTGTGGACCCCCCTCCCCCCCAAACGAATCCCTATATCCTACACGCACCCCTAAACCCTAAACCCTAAACCCTAAACCCTAAAACACCCCATCCCTGTCAAGTTGCGGGTGTGGGCGAATGGCTAAGCGTGCCTACTGCCGAACGCACTGACTCGGAACAGGCAGTAGTAGTGGAAATGGTCATGACAACAATGATAAAAATAACACAAGTACACTAATGATACGGTTATAAGAAACTGATACCAATCATAATCATAATCGAAACGATTCAGATTACTCTTCCTTTTATTATAACTAACACACCAACAAGCCTTTCCTGTTGTTGCCTTCATCCCACACAAAGGGGTTGAAGAGAATGTTGCCGGGTCATAGATCAAAAACCGAGGAGTCATCCGTCGGCATCGAAGCTTACAATGGACACATGAAGATAACACCCATAGGGCTCCCTAGGTGCCAGTACTCAAGGGCCAACATTTTGGCTGGTGCAACCACATGCAAGACACGACAATTCAGGCAAGCTCGCGCGCACCGCTTAGACGACACGCAACCTTGGCAACCACCTTAAACTCTGAACCCGACAGCCAAAAGCCCTCCAGCAGCCCCCCTGCACTCTACGCCCCATACGCTAACCCCGGGTTCTTAGTCGGGAATCAGGGAATTAGGGCCCAATTTTTACCCTTTAAGGGATTAGAAAGGAAGGATACGGTAGAACCCTTGACTACGCCTTACATAGGCCTTAGCCCCCTAAAATCTAAAACCCTAAACCCCTAACCCTAAACCCTAAACCCATAAACCCTTACCCTTTTTTTAACCTTGGAAGCCTGGAGACTGAACCCGGGCTATTTGGGTGTTGGGATTAGATTTAGTTTCGGCTTTAGGGCTTTAGGGCTTTAGGGTCTTAGGGTTTTAGGGTTTTAGGGTTTTAGGGCTTTAGGGTTTTAGGCGTTTAGGGTTCAGGGTTTAAGGTTAAGGCCTATGTAAGGCGTCGTCAAGGGTTCTACCGTATCCCTGAAGCCCATGTGTTTCGTGTTGGCGCGACTCGTGATGTCGTTGTGGTTTATGCGGGATGATCGGAATGTCTTAAACCCTAGACCCCAAACCCTTTAACCCCAAACCCTAAACGCATGAAGGCTTTAAGGCTCCAGACACTGCCAAGCCATGCTCGGCAAGGCGCGAATGCTGAGGGTCGTGGTTTGAGGGTTTGAGGTCTGGGGCTTAAGGCGAGAGTTCTAGAGCTGCGGGGTAACAATTAGGGTTGAGGGTTTAGGCTTTAGGGTTTAGGGTTTAGGGTTTAGGGTTTAGGGTTTAGGGTTTAGGGTTTATTCTACAGTTCGTTTGAGGGTGGTTCGCTTTGCGGTGCATTTGGGGGTTTACGAAAATACGGGACCCTTCATCTTGACCCCCAAATAGAAGGATTCCTCTTTATCAGGACCCCAATAATAAGGTAGTTTCGCAAAACCCCCATTTCAAGCGAACTCAGACAGCAATGTGCTGCAATTTCCCGAAAATACTCAGCTACTTCGCCAAGACAGCCCTTTGAGCCCAAATGGCTGGCATTTTCACAGGGGCCCATGGCGTTTGAGGCAAAAGTTTTCGGGTTTAGGGGTTAGGGTTTAGGGTTTAGGGGTTAGGGTTTAAGGTTTAGGGTGTAGGGTTTAGGGTTTAGGGTTTAGGGTTTAGGGTTTAGGGTTTAGGGTTTAAGGTTTAGGGTTTAGGGTTTAGGGTTTAGGGTTTAGGGTTTAGGGTTTAGGGTTTAGGGTTTAGGGTTTAGGGTTTAGGGTTTAGGGTTTAGGGTTTAGGGGGGTTGCCACCGTCATGCCCTCCAAATGGATGCAAGCATCGAACATTCAAGCAGCAAAAGGGAGCTGCACGCAGATCCTTGAGGAACGTCCGTTTGATAGGGTTTAGGGTTAGGGTTTGGCGTTTAGGGTTTAGGGCTTAGGGTTTAGGGTATAGGGTTTAGGGTGTAGGGGTTAGGGTGTAGGGTTTAGGGTGTAGGGTTTTCAAGACAAAATTCAGACCTACCGCAGTGCAACCTCACTGTCGAACCCCTCCCTCATTGAGTCTGTATTACATTTTGTAGTCTGTGTGCTATGTCTGAAAAACAGTGTCTTGCAATAATTCTTGCTTTTTTGTTTTGTTGATATTTATGGATTGCAAAGGTGTTTCTGTTTACCATAGCATTGAAATAAAGGTTCAACAAGAATAACAAGGAGTTCAACAAGCTGTAATTTTATTTGTCGTATTACTATGTATTGTTTTGTTTGTCTTGTTAATTTTATTTCGACACATGTACTAAGTTGTATTGGTTTTATTTTATTTGATAGGTTATGGCGTCGAAAACCACAAAAATCACCACACAGCGGAGGCTGGCGGGAGGCAGGCACCGGTAGCCGACGTCTGATCTGGACCGGAAGGGTATAGGGTTCGGGCTTAGGAAACCCTAAACCCTAAACCCCAAATCCCAAACCCCGAACCCTAAACCCTAAACCCTGAATCCCTGAATCCCCGGTCCACAGAGAACGGTTCTCACAAGGAAGAGGCATAGACAGCGGGCCAACGAACAACAAAGCCCGAAGTCCGAAGCCGGAATCCGGCACTCCCTGTAGGCCACTGGATTGCCGTTGCCTTAAACCCTAAACCCTCTATATATATATATATTTTTTTTTTAAGTATTTATATTTATATTTATATCTATATGTATATTTATATTTTGTTAATCTTAATGGGGAACGTGGCCATTGGCAAAAAATCGTGGCCATTGGCAAAAATGCGTGGCCATTGGCAAAAAAACCGTGGCCATTGGCAAATTTGCCAATGGCCACGGGGTTGCTAATGGCCACGGCTTTTTTGCCAATGGCCACCAATGTCATTAAGGCTGGTCGCCAAAATGGGTTTTTCGTACCCAATTCGCACACAATACCCCCCAACCTTAATGGAGAACGTGGCCATTGGCAACAAAAGCGTGGCCATTGGCAACTTTTCGGTCTTTTTGCCAATCGCCACGGCTTTTTTGCCAACCCCCCCCCCCCCCCCCCCCCCCCCCCCCCCCCCCCCCCCCCCCCCCCCCCCCCCCCCCCCCCCCCCCCCCCCCCCCCACCCCCATCCAGGCTTCACGGGGCGGTTATCGACTACTTCCAAAGCAACCAATGTGGAAGCCAGGCAGCTTCACGTGCCAAAACAACCAACGAGACGGCCAAAAAGAGGCACGGTCACCGGGGAACTGTAAATCAGCACCCCATCAAGCAAAACAAAAATCAGAATGTAAGCAATCAGCGCCCCAGCAAGTCCCTTCTTAGTCTTTCTCATCTTGAGTGGTTCGAGAGTGGGGTGGGGAAAAGCCAAAAACAGAGGTAAACAAACAATAAACATGAGGTTAACAAAATTAAGTGTTTCTTTTTATTGGTGCGACTGAATGTTCTGTCATGGCAGGAGTGGTCGCCCGAAAAGATACACGGTCACCGTGGAACTTTAGTCGCAGGAGCCGCAAAGCTCGAAAAAGGGCAGAAGTTAAGCAATCAGCGCCCCATCAAGCATCAGGAAAAGCCGGACAATAAGCAATCAGCACCCAAGCAAGCACGAAACAAATCAGAAGGAAGCAATCAGCGCACCATGAAGCATCAAAATCCAGGAATACGAGCAGAGACAGAACGAATGAACGAATACAAGCAGAATGAATACAGAGAGAGAGAGAGAGAGAGAGAGAGAGAGAGGGAGAGAACGAATACGAGCAGAATGAATACGAGCAGAACGAGAACGACAACGAGACGAGCAGAAAGAACGAACACGAGCAGACTGAACACGAACAGAAAGACAACCCTGTTTTGGTGCCACAAGAAAGATCAAAAAGAGAAGATGCTGAGCAACAAGTAAGAGACTGGCACTTTTCGGAGTTGCACACACTACTGCGGGGGCACTCAAACGTGTCCTACGCTTCTTGTGTCTTTTTGGGGTCTGATTTGGCTTCACTCAAGGCACATTCTCCAAACCCCCAGGCAAAGGGCCTACCTTGTCTCAAATCAATAAAATGTTGTTGAAAATCCCCTTTCCCCCATGGCAATGTTGCAACACGTTGGTCATGTCAGACCAACCTTCAGCGTCCAACATTGCCATTGGGGGCTGAGTCTGCAGGAAGCTTTAAAAGCCCCTAACCTGTAGAACTGCAAATTAAAAACCAGGTTTTACACATGCTCCGCGCTGTAGGAAAAGCTTGATTTTTCGGCCAGTCGAATTTTATAAAAACTAGCAGGCTTGCAGAAGCCTACAAACCCTGCAGCTGTAGGCTTTGTCTTGGCTTCCGATGGAAAGACTACAACCCTACTGCGCCAGCCGCTGCAACCAACTGTGTAAATTCTCCGTCAGGATCCTGCGTTCTGGATCCTTCTCCGTCTCCGTTTTCCAAGAAGGAATGCCCTTGGAAATTGGCACACAATTGTGCCACTTGTGCTGGCAGAATCCACGTTCTAGCAACAGCATCTAATTTCTTATTGTGAATTACTCCATCTTTCTTATGCACGTAAGGAAAGAAGGTTATCACTTTAAGAGCAGAAGACTCTGGCTCTTTGGAGTGTCGATGGCAATACATTTTAAACCAAGCAGAGGGAAACAAGGCCCGCACGCGCGCCATGGTGGTCAGCCAGTGGGGACTTGTTGGCAAGAACAATGCAAGACCAGCCCAGGGCACCCCATGGTGGTTAGCCAGAGCTCCGAGCAACAGCCGATACAACTTGTGGCTTTATTGATCTTGCAATAAGCATGTTTTGTCTGCCCACACCAGAACGAGTTTGGTTGAGCTACGCTTTAAAAGTCTGTGTGTGAAGACATTTAGCTTAAGGCGTGACACAAGCCGCAGCACATACCGCAATGGTATTGCAAAACGTGTGAACAACCATGGGGCGTGTTTTTCCCCTATGCGCACAGGGTAAGAGCTTACTCTAAGATAAGGCAACGACAAAACCTCGCCGGCTCGCCTCCGAACTGCACATTCCGTAAGCCAGCAAATACAAATTCGCAAGTCACCAAGATCAGTTAGGCGAGGCGGAGACGAGTCGGAACATGTGGCCCTGAAAGTAAGGCACTTGTACTTGAGAAACACTCTTGCATCAGGCGGAAAGAAAGTCTGGATTCTGGCGCAGATGTCAGCTACGAAGCCTTGCTCATCGCAGAGCACAAATGCTCGATTCTCAAGGTATCCGCTCCTTTGTCGCATGAGCGGTACAATCAGCACTTGCAACATAACTATAGGCAACATGGGATCGATCGTCAGATCAAGAGGAAGGGGACTATCCGGAGGGTTGACAACCCGCAACTGCCTGTTGCGGTAGGACCCCACCAGACAGAATAAGCCTCTACCATTTGCTCAATGGAGGGAAAGGCGACTGCAACAAAGACTGTTCCAACTGGCTAGTCAATCAAGAAACTGATCAGAGGGACAGCAAAAGGTCATCTCTTGTATAATCACCTGAACTTGTAGCAGATTGAGATCCAGCGGAAACGCAGTCGCACCCAAGATCAGCGGGAACAGCTCGGCACCTAGTTGGGTAGAATCAATAAGGTACCATTCCCCTTGTGTATACAGTAAGGCGAGCAGCACAAGGAGTACTTGAGCAGCTTCTGTGCTGCGAATTGGTGCCTTTCAAGTCCATTCTGCTTCTATGCTCCAATTGGTGCCTTTCAAGTCCATTCTGCTTCTGTGCTGCCAATTGCTGCTGCCTTCCAAGTCCCCTCTCTGTTTTTTTGGAGTTTCCTGTCAAATGCAGCCGAACTGTATCCCTGCTTCAACCAAGACAAAGGTAGCAACTTGCCCCGCAAATGTGCAAGCAGCACCGAGACCTTGTTTCTAAAACGCACACGCCATTTGCGTGGTAAACTGAAATTCTTGAGTAGCCCTGGCAAGTAGCACCGGGAGTGACTGTTGCAAGGTGCGGGGTGGCGCACGGAGACGGAGAAGTATTAGATCGGGCAGCAAGCTCAGCCTAAGAAAGAAGACCTTATAGCTGCACATTGATGTGATCGCAATCCTTCTCGTAAGAGAACAGGCCAGGCTGTGCTGCGGAGGGAACTCCAAGGACTTTTCTAAGCTGTTCCGGTGCCAAATCAAGGCAAAGAGCCATTGCGCCTGTTGAAATCTTTGCCTGGTAGCTTGAGCAAAAGGCAAAGCATGTAAGGGGCCACTTATAAGTATTTTTTGGACTGACGCCTCTTTACTACATCAGTAGCACAGTAGGCCGGTCTTGTTGGGCTCGACGTAAAGGGTGAAACAAAGTCAGCGCACACAATCCGCCAGACACACCAAGCAACCACCAAGCAAACAAACACCAAAGAAACAAAGCGAGCAATCGCGCTGAACTACTAGATACCCCACGGACTCAGTACTCGAAGTCGTCAATGAAGTCCCGGTTCACAAGGAAGCACAGAGCTTGTGGGGGAATCGCAAATTGCGACATTGCCAGATTCTCAAAACCACCATCATGTAGCCACTGGTGCGACAGCGGTTATTCAAACCGAGGTCATCAGAAGAGGTTCGGATCACGTACTCGTTGTCAAGGACAGACAACCGACACTCAATGGCGAAAGGATGTTGCAAGTCAGACTCCCTAGGGGGGATGAAAGATGTGCATATGCCCCATGGTGGTCAGCCAGTGGGGACTTAACAGCAAGAACAATCAAGGCAAGACCGGCCCAGGGCACTCCATGGTGGTCAGCCAGTGGAGTAGCTCCGAGCTCTGGGTGCTCCATTCACCTTGGCGTACAAGTGCCCACCCAGAGAGGTGTCCGCGCCCGGCACAGGGGGCATATGCCCCATGGAGGTCAGCCAGTGGGGACTTAACAGCAAGAACAATCAAAGCAGGACCGGCCCAGGGCACTCCATGGTGGTCAGCCAGTGGAGTAGCTCCGAGCACAGGGTTCTCCAGTCAACCTGGCGTACAAGTGCCCACCCAGAGAGGTGCCCGCGCACGGCCACAGGGGGGGCGAGAGTAGCTGCAGCTACCGATTCCACGGGGAGAGTCCACAGCGAGTTACCAAACCCTTAACGCCACAGGGTTTATAATGACAACGAGGAACCTCCCATTCCAGGCATCTCACACAAGGCCACGCAACCTTGGCGCTGGCCTGCGCATCGGCACGCATCAGGTCCCTCCAAACCCAAACCCGCAAGGTACGTCGGTAAGGAGATGGGAGGGCTCACATCACATTGGTGCCGAAGTGCAAGGATCTCCATGGTATTGCTACCTTGGTCCAATCAGAGCCGTCAGGTAACATCCACGCGGGCGGGGAGCCCACTTGCCCTGCCGCAGGCCAAGCTCAGACGAGGGTGACCCTCTAGAGTCTCAAGAGGGCCAGGTTGTTCTACAAGTGGGGAATGGCTCCCTGCCAAGTCAGCGGGTGCATAATCTCCACGTAGAAGTGTCCACAGCCAGCGCGCCGAACTGCTAGGTCACCCTGTGCACTCAGTACTCGAAATCTTCGAAGAGGCCGGGAGCACACATGTAGCACCGAGTGCGCAGGTGCGTCGCAAAATGCGACGTTGCCAGATTCACAAAACCACCATCATGCAGCCACCGATGCGAATACATTCAGCACCAGCCAAGGCCGTTCACGAGAAGGTTCACAAGTCCGCCATCACAGGTGGGGCATAGTCGTGCCTTGGCACGGGACGTTGCAGGTGTCAACCTTCTTGATCCGAAGTATAAAGTTGCCCCATGGTGGTCAGCCAGTGGGGACTTAACGGCAAGAACAAAGGGTAGGACCAGCCCAGAGCACTCCATGGTGGTCAGCCAGTGGAGCCTCTCCGAGCACAAGGCGCAACGTTCTTTTGACTCACAAGAGTCTCGTCCGACGGCCAAAGCAGGCTTGACTGCTTCGTTCCAATCAGAGCCATCAGGTAAACCCAAGCAGGCGGGGACCCCACCTGCCCCGCAGGAAGCGGGAGAGTCCCCCAGTCGAAACTTCGCACTCAAGGCCAAGCAACTATCTCCTTGGCCGGTGAGGGTTGAGGGTTCAATAACCAGAATCAGACCCTCCATGCCCAAACCGACAGACGTCGGCGAGGAGATGTGAGGGCTCACATCACGCTTGGCCACCTACCGATGGGGAGGTAGTCATGTATGGCTGCTTTGACGCAAGCAGAGATATACACCCAAGCAGGCAGGGAACCCCGCAGCAACCCAAGCACAGGCGAGAATGGCTCTCGTGAAGGCCAGGTTGTCCACAGGTGCTCGATGGCACATTGCCAGGGAAGTGGAAACCTGATCTCCGCGTAGAAGTGTCCACAACCCAGAGGCAGCATCCCCTAGCTGGTCTCTCCCAATTGGCATGACGCCGTTGTACGACAAGGGGGTGTCACCGTCCAGACGAGAGATGGTCAACACTCAAGTCCGAGGGGTTCACGAGGTCCGGCCTAAATTCTTGATAGTGCCTTTGCCCAAGTGTCTCTGTGCCCTGCAGCGTGATGCCTAGGAACGTATTCAGGCTGGGCTGGGCAAGCCTGGCCGTTTCCACGTCCGTGTGCTTAGCAGCTGCGGCCCATGCCTGCAAGGCTTCTTGGGAGGCTTGGCCAGTGACTTGTGGCAGTCCACTGTGCGCGTCCATCACATATTTGGTAGTAGGGCACTTGGGACACCGATAAGCGCGGCCAGCCAAGAAGGCCACCATGGCTGCAGGCGGCACATTGATTTGCAGGTCAGTAATTTTATTGTCAGATTCAGGAAAACCAAGAACAATGGGCAGCCCTGCCGTACGCTCCAGGGGACCTTTTTGGTGGGACTCGAATGCGAGCAGAAGTGCACCCAGCCAATAATCTGGGTCAGCGTAGCTGAGCATTGCAGGAAAACTGGCATTGATGACACTCGGCAGGTCCGACACCGCAGAGAAAAGATCCGCGATGTACTGCGCTGTGGTAAGAAAGCCATACCCCACCAGGGACTCCGAAAGCCTTGCTTTGTCCAGCTGCGGGACCGGGCAGTCCAACATTTCAGCAAGGTCGAAATGCTGCAATGCCCCCGACAATCTAAGGCACTGCGTGATGATAGGGTCATAAACCTTCAAATACGCTGCCGGAAACGTTTCAGGCAGATGCAGTAGCGTGTCAGCGATTCCGATCAGCATATCCGAGTCTTGCAGCTGGTTCGGTATGCCGTTCAAAAACACCTCATAGGCCCTATATGCCCGAAGCTGCTGGCAGTGTGTTGTGAGGTGTTGCGAGTCACGCAGGTTCATGTAGGGCCGAGGTTTGACATTCTTACCAAAGTGATGTCCCGCTGCAAGTGCGCGCCACATGAGATCACAGACCGAGACTGTGTTGCTCTGCATGATGGGCGCGCAGGCTGGGGCGCTGGGATCGCGGGTGCCGCTGGGCTCGCTAGGCCCTCGAGGCTTGGCTTTTGGTGGTTCCAGCTGCTGAGAGCCGTCTTTGTCCAAAGCGAGAGGCCGACTTTCCTTGAGAGCTTGGACAGCGGGCACAGGCCTGGCGGGGATGGGCATCAGGCCATGGGGAGGCATAGGGTGATGCGATTTTGGTTCCGTCAGGCCAAGTGAGTCCGTGGGAGACTTAGCGCAAGGGGGCTGTGACGCCTCAACCGTCCTAATCCCATCCGGAGATGCTGTGTGCGTGGGCCGTGTCCGGGGGCTGGGTGGACGTCGCACGCCAGGCGGCGGGTCCCTAATGTTGCTGCCACTCCGGGGTGGACACGCCCCCTCCGATCCTGTGATCAACTTCACTAGAGGGAGTCGTCACACCAGCATCCAGAGCAATAGGACTCGCGGCCGGCACAACCGCAGGCTCTTTCGTTGCAGGCTCCTTCGTCAGTGGTCCTCTCTCCCGCGTTGGGGTGCCGCAAGGGGTTCGGGAAACGTCCCGTTTAGCTGGCGGAGGCGGGCTGATAGCTGCCGCAATGGAGCCCCCCGCGGCCCGAGGCTTGAGCCATGGTGTACCCCACCGCTCGCCATGGCGCGCGTTGGTGGTAGCCTCGCCTTGGGCTGGCGACTGCTGCGGCGTATGAACCTCGACTGCAGTAGCAACCACCACGTCGGGACTGTTACTACCCGCGGGCACAGGGCTGTTTCCCGGGGAGTCCACATCAATCGCAGTTTCGGAGGCAGCCTTACCCGTACGAACAGGTAGGAGGTGAAGACCACGGGGGGCTCGCAGTATGCCGGCCTTGTGTTCGAAAGCCGGGTCAGCGCGTTGAGCAGATCCCCGCTTGGGCGGCATCCTAATGCTGGTGTCCCCTAGCAAGCAGGTGAGGTACTGGGCAACCCCATCTCCTTCCCTCACCGGCTGGAAGGGGACACAATACACAGCATTGGGCAGGGGCTCCAGGACGAAGCCGCGCGTTTGCAGACTAGCAATGGTGCCCGAGTAGGAGTTGGAGGTGAAAGAGGGACTCCCCCATCCTTCTTGCTGAAGTGTGCGGTAAAAAACCTCCCGCTTATCTCCCCAGGTGGCCTTCAAAGCCCACGCTTGATGCAGGGGTGGTGTTTCAAAGAGGTCCAGCCCAACTTTGCGTTCCGCAGGCAGCACGATGCTGGCTACTGTCCGCTCTCGGAAGGCTTGCTTGTGTAATGCCGTTGCAATGCCAGGGCCATCCATGCTCCACAAGCTGGCTTGTGTGCGCACATATTCAGCGCATTCAATTAGGCCCCCGGTTGCGCAGGCCGCCATTTGGAAGCATGCACCTATACCATCAGAGTAGTGCGGTGCCACGAAAACCAAAGCCCCAAGCCCTCTCGTGAAGGAGGAGGTGGCTCGGGCAAACCCTGCCTCGCTACTAAACAGGAATCCAGAAGCCCGACATGTCACAAAGACACATATCCCAAATGTGGGGCCAGTGGAGCAGGCCGTGGTGATAGCGCCGAAGAAGCGTTTAAGGGACCCTATGCGATTCATGAGGAAGGTCCGAAACGTCACAAGGCTCCAAGTGTTGGGCGCGCCAGTCAGCGGGAAGTCTTCCGCGGTTTGGCAGGCTTCAAGTAGGCTCATATCGTCATCGCCCAGCGGGTCTGCGGGGAGACTCAACTGCAGCATAAACTTCATTTGGGTAACAATCCTGGCATACTGAGAGACCATCCCGATGGGGGAGTCAGGATAGACCTGGTGCCCAAAAGTGAGCACAATGTCCGCCAGGACCATGCTGAGGTCGTAGCTTCTGCCTATTTTGGTTTGGGTCTCATCCTGATCTTGCACCCGTACCCATCGACACGTTTCCATCCACCTGCCTGCAAGGCTACGCAGTGGCCGCCCGAGCAGGTGCTGCATCGTGGGACCTGGTGGCATACGTAGCCGAGGGACCCTGCCTATCAGCTCGAAGCGGCACGCCTCCGAGTACCGACATGCGTATAGAATGGCAGCAATCTCAGGAGGGAGGCGCATGGATGAACAGAGCGAGAGGTTGACAGCCGGTCCGACAATGGCCTTCAGCCCGGCGGCCTGCATGACTGTCTCGGCTTGCTTCGGTTTAACGATGCTTAGACAGAGAATCGATTCCAGCATCGAGACCGCTGAGAACAACACCTCAGACGCTCCAGAGGAACGGTGGGGCTTGCCCCAAGAGGGCATCTCGCCTTGTCCCTTTTTCCACGGGCCGGAACTTTGGGCCGTTTGCCGCAAAAGGGCCGCAGGCAAGGTGGCTGGCGTGTGGAGGTCGGCAGGGACCGCATTGAGACCACAAATCTTTTGCTCCAACAACTCCGTGACGAAGTGGTAATTGGGTCGCGATCCTCCAGCGGGCTGTCTGTGGTCGCCAATCATGACATCAAGTGCATGCTTGATGTGCGCCAGAATGGTGTTGGAACCAGGCGTGCCCAATTGCTGGGCTTCATCTCGGAGGAGCAACTCAACATCCTTTAGACGGTTAATGAGCTGCGAGTAGGGAAAGCTAAGCCTTGCCACAATCGTACCATGTGTCGTGGCTACAAGTAGCCCCCGGTACAAATCGTGCACATCAAAAGGGAGCTTATGTGTGTCCTTCTCCTTGTTACCCGGTATGCGAACGATGCGGCTGCGAACAAATTCATTGCTAGCAGTCGTGAGCCTATCAACCGCTTCGACATAGGCCCGAACCGATTCATTGCCATGAGCGGTGTACAGGGTGAGCCGGCTCGTCAGGCACGCAAGGAGTACTCCTAGAAACGCGCAGGATCGTGTCTTCCCGCTGCCGGGCGCACCCGTTATGAATACAGAAGTACGATTAGCGGCCAGGCCGTACGAGCACGCTCCCAGCAGCGCTGCCAGGTGTCCGTCCGCCCCCCAAAAGGTATCACAGAGGCACGTAAGGAAGGCGGGACCAACCGCGAGCGCAAAGATGCTGGCTCGAGTCCTCGGATCGTGCTCGTTGCTCAACGAGTCATGGGACAGGCGTAGACACTCCGCATGCCACAGCGCAGGAGTCCGGGCGTCCTCTTGGCCGGGCAGTGGAGAATCAGGCAGCGTAGCTAACACGCCACTCAGCAGCGTCGGCGTCCATTCTTTGCGATAGGATTGTTCCTCCGCAAGCCAAAGGTTGAGGAAGCTTTGCAAGGGGTTGGAAGCCCCCGGACCCGCAGTAAGCGATGCCTGCGCAGCTTGCGTTTCGTGCTTGCCTCTGAAGACTTGGCAGACCTCCGGGTGAATGAGCTGTGCCCATGTGTCGTGCCAGTTCCCTCTCACCACTAGCCCGAGAAGGAGGACAAGCACTAAATCTGTGAGAAAGCCCGGCAACCACTGTGGCTGCCGGATGGCATCAAGAGGCGAGTCTTCTAGCGGAACGCCCAATGCGGCATGTGTAACAGAGCATCCCAAAGCGGGTAGAGGCTCCTCCGGGCAGAACCTCAAGCTGGCTGACTCTCGGCAGCGAGGGTCGTTGCGCGAATTGGTTGTGCTGTTCATCAGTCAAGAGCAGGGCAATGGTTATATTGACTGGCTGAATGGCCTTACTTTCTCCAGGGCCGGTGAAAAGCTTCTTCGGGGCAAGGAGCTCTATAAACATGCCTGGGTAGGCCACATCCCCCTTGTCTTCTCTCAAGGTAACCAGCAAAGCAGTGCCCTTGGCCGGCACTTTACCAGCGACAGCAAACCATTGTAGCCCAGTCAGGGACATCCGCCAACTCCGGTGTAAGGAGCATGACCGATGCCCTTGGGTAAACTCGATGGAGAAGGCAGATTGGCCATGTATGCGTGCCGGGCTTTATCGCCACAGGGGTGGCGGCCCGCTTAACCGCAGCTTGCTCTGGGTAGTGATACTGTTCCGAGGGCTCCTCCTCGATTTCTGCTTCCAAGGCCATGGCTAAAAACTGATAACCCAGCATGTCAACCAGGCGCTCTAACGACAGGTGGGGGAGCCGCATACCCAAAACTAGTTTCATCGTGGGACCAAGTTCATGATACGGGGGCGGCAAATCAGCCAGATGCGGCTTGGCATCCGTCAGAAGGACTTGGGTACAGTCAGCACGGAGACTTGCAATGCTCCGGTTCTTAGGGGCCACTTATAAGTAGCCCGCGAGAAGGGACAAGTACAACCATTGCTTTAAAAAAAGGGGGAACAGAAAGGTCAACATTTTTTTTTCCTCTGGCGCCTCTTTACTACATCAGTAGCACAGTAGGCCGGTCTTGTTGGGCTCGACGTAAAGGGTGAAACAAAGTCAGCGCACACAATCCGCCAGACACACCAATCAACCACAAAGCAAACAAACACCAAAGAAACAAAGCGAGCAATCGCGCTGAACTACTAGATACCCCACGGACTCAGTACTCGAAGTCGTCAATGAAGTCCCGGTTCACAAGGAAGCACAGAGCTTGTGGGGGAATCGCAAGTTGCGACATTGCCAGATTCTCAAAACCACCATCATGTAGCCATTGGTGCGACAGCGGTTATTCAAACCGAGGTCATCAAAAGAGGTTCGGATCACGTACTCATTGTCAAGGACAGACAACCGACACTCAATGGCGAAAGGATGTTGCAAGTCAGACTCCCTAGGGGGGATGAAAGATGTGCAAATGCCCCATGGTGGTCAGCCAGTGGGGACTTAACAGCAAGAACAATCAAGGCAAGACCGGCCCCGGGCACTCCATGGTGGTCAGCCAGTGGAGTAGCTCCGAGCACAGGGTTCACCAGTCAACCTGGCGCACAAGTGCCCACCCTCGAAGGTGCCCGCGCACGGCCAGAGGGGGGGGCGAGAGTAGCATCAGCTACCGATTACCTGGCGCACAAGGGCCCACCCTCAGAGGTGCCCGTGCACGGTCAGAGGGGGGGCGAGAGTAGCAGCAGCTACCGATTCCACGGGGAAAGTCCACGGCGAATTATCAAACCCTTAACGCCACAGGGTTTTAATGACACCAGGTCCCAGTCCAGGCATCTCGCACAAGGCTACGCCACTTTAGCACTGGCCTGCGCATCGGCACGCATCAGGTCCCTTCACCCAAACCCGCGAGGTACGTCGGTAAAGAGACGGGAGGGCTCACATCACCGTCATGCAGCCACCAATGCGAATACATTCAGCACCTGCCAAGGCCGTTCACGAGATGGTTCACAGTTTCGCCATCACAGGTGGGGCAAAGTCGTGCCTCAGCACGGAACGTTGTAAGTGTCAACCTGTATGTTCGGAAGTATAAAGTTGCCCCATGGTGGTCAGCCAGTGGGGACTTAACGGCAAGAACAAAGGGGTAGGACCAGCCCAGAGTACTCCATGGTGGTCAGCCAGTGGAGCCTCTCCGAGCACAAAGCGCAACGTTCTTTTGACTCACAAGAGCTCGTCCGCCGGCCAAAGCAGGCTTGACTGCTTCGTTCCAATCAGAGCCATCAGGTAAACCCAAGCAGGCGGGGACCCCACCTGCCCCGCAGGAAGTGGGAGAGTCCCCCAGTCGAAACTTCGCACTCAAGGCCAAGCAACTATCTCCTTGGCCGGTGAGGGTTGAGGGTTGAATACCCAGAATCAGCCCGTCCAAGCCCAAACCGACAGACGTCGGTGAGGAGATGCGAGGGCTCGCATCACGTTGGACGGCCAACAGGAGCGGTAGAACTTCCATTGTATACACTGCCTTGGTCCAGGCAGCACCGTCAGGCAACATCCAGGCAGGCGGTGAGCCTGCTTGTCCCGCCACAGGCCATGCGCAGGCAATGACGGCCTTTTTGAAGGCCAGGTTGCTCCACAGGTGCTGGATGGCTCCTTGCAAGGGCAGTGGGTGCATATTCTCTACGTAGAAGTGCCCAATACCTGGGAGAAGCAGCACCACCGCATTGGCCTCTCCAGAGTCGTCATTCGGCCGAGATACCACAAAGGGGAGGGTCGCATTGCCATGACTCACTGTGATCCAAGTGTCGTCTCGTCCCGCGATGAGCGATGGGGCAACAAGTGTGGGACGGGTGTTCACAGCTGCAGGCTGTGAGCACACAGAAGACAAGCACGATCCAATCCGTGACATAGACCACGAGAGGGTTGCCAAACCAAGAATATCCCGAGGTCGTCTTGCGGCATGTATCGGCAAGGAGATGTGAGGGCTCACATCACGCTAGGCAGCTTGCCATGAAGGGACTCAAAGGCGCGTTCGCATGGCGTCAGTAGGAGCCCTCAGATGACAATTTGCTGTCTATTGCCAGGAGCCATCCCAGTCCGGACGCCGGGAGCGATGGCCATCTGAGGTGGTATGGGAACGCGTACGGCTGGGCATGACCTGCATTGGAGGCAGCTCTTGCTCATCAACCCCCCACTCAGGGATGCCGTCCGGAATGGGGATACCTCTGTATCTTGTCATTGAGGTTTGGGCCGCGAGCCACATCACCCGGACAGCTTCCTGGATTTGCCTGTACTGCACAACACCTTCGTCCTTATACTGATAGGGGAAGGATGTAACTGCCGCACGTAGGGCCGAAGGATCAGGGTCCTTGGAGGTGCCATGGCAGTACATCTTAAACCAGAAGCTGTTGAGTCGCTGCTTGGTTGGATGTTTAGCTCGCATGAGCCCCGTAATGGCAGCCCAGTGAGCAGTGGCTGCATCATACCACTCATTTCGGGGACGTTTTGGCCCATGCTTGGTGGGTGTGGTGCTGATCCCTTTCCAATGCGCTTCGAAGATGACTGGCAGTCGGAAAGGGGCTGAGACATCCACTTCTCGCAAAGCTGCAAGGTCAGTGGTTCGCAGCTCCGAGAAGCGCCAATCATTCACCTGTGCCTCGGGTTCGTCCTCCGCATCCGACATGTCATCCATCGGGCAGGGAGAGCCTTCGTTAGTTTCGGAAGAGATGCTGACGACCGCCGGCGAGGCTGCCGCAGTGTTCACTTCCACCGGCGAAGCCAAAGGCGAGGAGAGCAAGCACTCTAGGGGCAACACTCGCCGCAGAAAAACAGCCATTCTGTGAGAAGTGTCAGGCCATTCCAAGTTATAAACTGACCAAAAGTGTTCAATGTTTTGGTTGGCCACCGAGGCCGCAAGGGCAAGCCGGATGGCGTCAAGGAAATGGGCAGGGGGGTGGTCCGGCCTAAATTCTTGGTAGTGCCTTTGCCCAAGTGTCTCTGTGCCCTGCAGCGTGATGCCTAGGAACGTATTCAGGTTGGGCTGGGCAAGCCTGGCCTTTTCCACGTCCGTGTGCTGAGCAGCTGCGGCCCATGCCTGCAAGGCTTCTTGGGAGGCTTGGCCAGTGACTTGTGGCAGTCCACTGTGCGCGTCCATCACATATTTGGTAGTAGGGCACTTGGGACACTAAGCGCGGCCAGCTAAGAAGGCCACCATGGCTGCGGGCGGCACATTGATCTGCAGGTCAGTAATTTTATTGTCAGATTCAGGAAAACCAATAACAATGGGCAGCCCGGCCGTTCGCTCCAGGGGACCTTTTTGGTGGGATTCGAATGCGAGCAGAAGTGCACCCAGCCAATAATCTGGGTCAGCGTAGCTGAGCATTGCAGGAAAACTGGCATTGATGACACTCGGCAAGTCCGACACCGCAGAGAAAAGATCCGCGATGTACTGCGCAGTGGTAAGAAAGCCATACCCCACCAGGGACTCCGAAAGCCTTGCTTTGTCCAGCTGCGGAGCCGGGCATTCCAACATTTCAGCAAGGTCGAAATGCTGCAATGCGCCCGACAGTCTAAGACACTGCGTGATGATAGGGTCATATACCTTCAAATACGCCGCCGGAAACGTTTCAGGCAGATGCAGTAGCGTGTCCGCAATTCCGATCAGCATCTCCGAGTCTTGCAGCTGGTTCGGTATGCCATTCAAAAACACCTCATAGGCCCTATATGCCCGAAGCTGCTGGCAGTGTGTTGTGAGGTGTTGTGAGTCACGCATGCTCATGTAGGGCCGAGGTTTGACATTCTTACCAAAGTGATGTCCCGCTGCAAGTGCTCGCCACATGAGATCACAGACCGAGCCTGTGTTGCTCTGCATGATGGGTGCACAGGCTGGGGCGCTGGGGTCGCGGGTGCCGCTGGGCTCGCTAGGCCCTCGAGGCTTGGCTTTTGGTGGTTCCAGATGCTGAGAGCCGTCTTTGTCCAAAACGAGAGGCCGACTTTCCTTGCCAGCTTGGACAGCGGGCACAGGCCTGGCGGGGATGGGCGTCGGGCCATGGGGAGGCATAGGGAGATACGATTTTGGTTCCGTCAAGCCAAGTGAGTCCGTGGGAGACTTAGCGCAAGGGGGCTGTGATGCCTCAACCGTCCTAATCCCCTCCGGAAGTGTTGCGTGCATGGGCCGTGTCCGGGGGCTGGGTGGACGTCGTACGCCAGGCGGTGGGTCCCTAATGTTGCCTCCACTACGGGGTGGACACGAGGCGGCGCTACTCCCTCCGATCCTGTGGGCAACTTCACTAGAGGGAGTCGTCACACAAGCATCCAGAGCACTAGGACACGCGGCCGGCACAACCGCAGGATTTGTCGTTGCAAGCTCCTTCCTCAGTGGTCCTCTCTCCCGCGTTGGGGCGCCGCAGGGTGTTCGGGAAACGTCCCGTTTAGCTGCCGGAGGTGGGCTGACAGCTGCCGCAATGGAGCCCCCCGCGGCCCGAGGCTTGAGCCATGGTGTACCCCACCGCTCACCATGGCGCGCGTTGGCGACAGCCTCGCTTTGGGCTGGTGACTGCAGCGGCGTAAGAACCTCGACTGCAGTAGCAGCTACCACGTCGGGACTGCGACTACTCGCGGGCACAGGGCTGTTTCCCGGAGAGTCCACATCAATCGCAGTTTCGGAGGCAGCCCTACCCGTACGAACAGGTAGGAGGTGAAGACCGCGGGGGGCTCGCATTATGCCGGCCTTGTGTTCGAAAGCCGGGTCAGCGCGTTGAGCAGATCCCCGTTTGGGCGGCGTCCTAATGCTGGTATCCCCTAGCAAGCAGGTGAGGTACTGGGCGACCCCATCTCCTTCCCTCACCGGCTGGAAGGGGACACAATACACAGCATTGGGCAAGGGCTCCAGGACGAAGCCGCGCTTTTGCAGACTAGCAATGGTGCCCGAATAGGAGTTGGAAGTGAAAGAGGGGCTCCCCCATCCTTCTTGCTTAAGTGTGCGGTAAAGAACTTCCCGCTTATCTCCCCAGATGGCCTTCAAGGCCCACGCTTGATGCAGGGGTGGGGCTTCGAAAAGGTCCAGCCCTACTTTGCGTTCCGCAGGCAGCACGATGCTGGCTACTGTTCGTTCTCGGAAGGCTTGCTTGTGTAATGCCTTTGCAATGCCAGGGCCATCCATGCTCCACAAGCTGGCTTGTGTGCGCGCATTCAATCAGGCCTCCGGTTGCGCAGGCCGCCATTTGGAAGCATGCACCTATACCATCAGAGTAGTGCGGCCACGAAAACCAAAGCCCCAAGTCCTCTCGTGAAGGAGGAGGTGGCTCGGGCAAACCCTGCCTCGCTACTAAACAGGAATCCAGAAGCCCGACAAGTCACAAAGACACCTATCCCAAATGTGGGGCCAGTGGAGCAAGCCGTGGTGATAGCGCCGAAGAAGCGTTTAAGGGACCCTATGTGCTTCATGAGGAAGGTCCGAAACGTCACAAGGCTCCAAGTGGTGGGCGCGCCAGTCAGCGGGAAATCCGGTGCGGTTTGGCAGGCTTCCAGTAGGCTCATATCGTCCTCGCCCAGTGGGTCTGCGGGGAGACTCGACTGCAGCATAAACTTCATTTGAGTAACAATCCTGGCATACTGAGAGACCATCCCGATAGGGGAGTCAGGATAAACCTGGTGCCCAAAAGTGAGCACAATGTCCGCCAGGACCATGCTGAGGTCGTAGCTTCTGCCTAGTTTGGTTTGGGTCTCATCCTGATCTGGCACCCGTACCCATCGGCACGTTTCCATCCACCTGCCTGCAAAGCTACGCAGTGGCCGCCCGAGCAGGTGCTGCAACGTGGGACCTGGTGGCATAAGTAGCCGAGGGACCCCGCCTGTCAGCTCGAAGCGGCACGCCTCCGAGTACCGACATGCGTATAGAATGGCAGCAATCTCAGGAGGGAGGCGCATGGATGAACAGAGCGAGAGGTTGATAGCCGGTCCGACAATGGCCTTCAGCCCGGCGGCCTGCATGACTGTCTCGGCTTGCTTCGGTTTAACGATGCTTAGACAGAGAATCGATTCCAGCATCGAGACCGCTGAGAACAACACCTCAGACGCTCCAGAGGAACGGTGGGGCTTGCCCCAAGAGGGCATCTCGCCTTGCCCCTTTTTCCACGGGCCGGAACTTTGGGCCGTTTGCCGCAAAAGGGCCGCAGGCAAGGTGGCTGGCGTGTGGAGGTCGGCAGGGACCGCATTGAGACCACAAATCTTTTGCTCCAACAACTCCGTGACGAAGTGGTAATTGGGTCGCGATCCTCCAGCGGGCTGTCTGTGGTCGCCAATCATGACATCAAGTGCATGCTTGATGTGCGCCAGAATGGTGTTGGAACCAGGCGTGCCCAATTGCTGGGCTTCATCTCGGAGGAGCAACTCAACATCCTTTAGACGGTTAATGAGCTGCGAGTAGGGAAAGCTAAGCCTTGCCACAATCGTACCATGTGTCGTGGCTACAAGTAGCCCCCGGTACAAATCGTGCACATCAAAAGGGAGCTTATGTGTGTCCTTCTCCTTGTTACCCGGTATGCGAACGATGCGGCTGCGAACAAATTCATTGCTAGCAGTCGTGAGCCTATCAACCGCCTCGACATAGGCACGAACCGATTCATTGCCATGAGCGGTGTACAGGGTGAGCCGGTTCGTCAGGCACGCAAGAAGAACTCCTAGAAACGCGCAGGATCGTGTCTTCCCGCTGCCAGGCGCCCCCGTTATGAATACAGAAGTACGATTAGCGGCCAGGCCGTACGAGCACGCTCCCAGCAGCGCTGCCAGGTGTCCATCCGCCCCCCAAAAGGTATCACAGAGGCACGTAAGGAAGGCGGGACCAACTGCGAGCGCAAAGATGCTGGCGCGAGTCCTCGGATCGTGCTCGTTACTCAACGAGTCCTGGGACATGCGTAGACGCTCCGCATGCCACAGCGCAGGAGTCCGGGCGTCCTCCTGGCCGGGCAGCGGAGAGTCAGGCAGCGTGGCTAACACGCCACTCAGCAGCGTCGGCGTCCATTCTTTGCGATAGGTTTGTTCCTCCGCAAGCCAAAGGTTAAGGAAGCTTTGCAAGGTGTTGGAAGCCCCCGGACCCGCAGTAGGCGATGCCTGCGCAGCTTGCGTTGCGTGCTTGCCTCTGAAGACTTGGCAGACCTCCGGGTGAATGAGCTGTGCCCATGTGTCGTGCCAGTTCCCTCTCACCACCAGCCCGATAATGAGGACAAGCACTAGATCCGTGAGAAAGCCCGGCAACCAATGTGGCAGCCGGATGGCATCAAGAGGCGAGTCTTCTAGCGGAGCGCCCAAGGCAACATGTTGCCGTTCCCTAGGCATGTATAACAGGGCATCCCAAAGCGGGGTAGAGGCTCCTCCGGGCAGAACTTCAAGCTGGCTGACTCTCGGCAATGAGGGTCGTTGCGCGAATTGGTTGTGCTGTTCATCAGTCAAGAGCAGGGCAATGGTTATATTGACGGGCTGCATGGCCTTACTTTCGCCAGGGCCGGTGGAAAGCTTTTTCGGGGCCTGGAGCTCTATAAACATGCCTGGGTAGGCCACATCTCCCTTGTCTTCTCTCAAGGTAACCAGCAAAGCAGTGCCCTTGGCCGGCACTTTACCAGCGACAGCAAACCATTTTGTAGCCCAGTCAGGGACATCTGCCAACTCCGGTGTAAGGAGCATGACCGACGCTCGTGGGTAAACTCGATGGAGAAGGCAGATTGGCCACGTATGCGTGCCGGGCTTTATCGCCACAGGGGTGGCGGCCCGCTTGACCGCAGCTTGCTCTGGGTAGTGATACTGTTCCGAGGGCTCCTCCTCGATTTCTGCTTCCGAGGCCATGGCTAAGAACTGATAACCCAGCATGTCAACCAGGCGTTCTAACGACAGGTGGGGGAGCCACATACCCAAGACAAGCTTCATCGTGGGACCAAGTTCATGATACGGGGGCGGCAAATCAGCCAGATGCGGCTTGGCATCCGTTAGGAGGACTTGGGTACAGTCGTCACGGAGACTGGCAATGCTCCGGTTCTCAGCGGAAGGTATCCGGAGAAAAGCCTCCAGATCGGGGCGCTTGATTTGCCGTCCCAGCACGGAGTTGATGAAAGTTTTAGACTTATCCGAAAGCTGGACAGAGCCACATGCAACCCCCATCAAGCCTGCCCGCACTGTGCGATCCATCCGGGGGTCGGCCAGGCCACAAATCTTTTTAGTCAATTCCTTATGCACATAATCCCCCGGCGTGAGCTGGAACAGCTCTTCACTTTGGACAAAGTGACCATAAGAGTGTCCACCACTGCCAAGCGACTCAGGTCCAGTGAAGTAGTAGAGACGCGCTCCCGCGCCAATCGCTTGCATCTTGCTGCCTGGCTGGGCCGGAAGATACAAAGCTGGTCGCTCTCATGATGGACAAGACTAACAGCGTGCCGCAATTCCGAACCCAGGATATATTGCAGCATGGCCCGTGGCATGGCAATGCCGCCCAAACGTGCCTTGATGTGGACAAAATCGCCCTTGCAGTCAGGAAGCTTTTGGCGCTCATGCCAAGCGATAGCCACAGCAGCGCCCGTATACGACCCAGCAGAGAAGCCCGTAACGCACAGTTTGCACTCGCCAGCTCTCCCCGCGGCGAGGCCCACATGCAGAGCGGTCAGCGCAGCAGTATGTGGCATGTGCAAGTGGGCTAGGGCCGGGCACATTGTCAGGGAGGCTTCTACCGAGCTGATTCTAGCACGAACCGCCGCTGGCAGACCGCATCCTTCGACCTGAGGGTACAGAGCACGTGCCCACAGCTGGGCGGCTTGGGGCAGGAGCAGCAGTGCATGTGCGGCATTTCCGCTGGTCGAAAGCAACAACGGGCGTTGTGTGTCCTCATATCGGACTTTTTTGCCCTGGTTGTCCCGGACCGTTTCCATTTCTAAGCCAGTGAGTGCATAGGAATTGGCTGTGTGAATGATGCTACCCGACACAGTGGAGGGCGTATTCTCGGCCTTCCCATGCATCCCGCTAATGAAGAGCGACCGACATTCCCCTGAGGGGGTTAGGTGAGGCTTTGGGGGCGGGTACTGGTAGGCAGGAAAGGCAAAGGCTGCCAGGGCTTGTTGCACACGCATTGCAAGTCCATCATCCCAGTATTGACTGAGGCCCAGCGGCGTGACCTTTATGTCTGCAGCAAAAAGAGGCCACGGCAGATCCACCTGGGCCAGCCAAGCATGCGCAGCGGCAGCAAGAAGAGCAAGCGGCCCAGTGGGGGTATTGGGTCGACTGCGCCATTTCGGGGTGGCCCTGCAGGAAGATAGGGCATCTTTCCTCCAAAACATGAGGACTCCAGGGAAGAGCTGGAGCCGCACTGGTCCACTGCCTTTTTTCCCAACAGAGGCCCACAGAGGGACGGTGTCCCCGTTGCCCCAGACCGACTCGGGCAGAGTAGGCAGCCGTAACACACTCCCCCACTGCGGCAAGATGTGTTTGCCTTTGGCACCATATCCATGCACAAACGGAGGGGGTACAACCTCGGCGTATCGGTTCGCCATGAATAAGTCAGGACCAGGTGAGATTGCCAAACGGGAGTGCAAGCCGCCGTAGCCCCTGAGCAAGGGAAGAAATCCCTGTTCATACGGGCCTTGTCCCCATGTTTTGACCCCTCTGACCTGCCTGACTGGGGAGGCGCCAAACTGGATGTCGGGCTCTGGCCGGCCAGTATTAAGGTCGGCCGCTTTCCACGCAACTTCATGTATGTATCTTCCTAAAAGCGCCCACGCAAACACAAAGTCAGAATGCTTGTGAGCAGTGGTTCCGGCAAGAGGGGTGTTGCGTAGACATTGCCGATAATGGATTTGGTCCAACGGCACCTGCTCATGCATACCAGGCAATGGAGTGGGCACTTCACTGGGCATGATGACTAGCTGCAGGGCTCGGCTCAATGCAGTACCAATGGAGGTCACCGCACTAGCGACGTTGCTAGGGATGCAAAAGCGAGGGGGCCGGGGAGTTTTGCCGTCCGGAGCATTCGGGTAGAAGATGACCAATCCCGCATTTGCTTCAAGCTGGTCCTCGGACGCACAAACCATGCCAATTGAGTTTGGCGAGCGGGCCCCACACGGTATGGACCCGTCCGGCGAGCAACTCCACGGCGAGGCTGGAAGCGAGCCACAGGGCTGTGTCTCGTCCGTCTCGACTTCCATGCTGCCCAGTGACTCCGTCGAGAGGGTATTGGGCAGTAGATCGAGGACTGCAAACCTTCGCAGCTCTTCTGCTTCCCACCTGGCAGTGAACAAGGTGTCATGGTCGAGCAACATCAAGACCACCCCTGGCGCAAGGACTCTGAGGACTGCCAGAATTTCGGGCCCCGCCCACGTAAAGTGCACAGAAGCTAACCCCGCTTTCTTGGTGTTTACCAAGATGGGAAACCATCTCTCTTTAAACGGGCCTTCCCACTGCATGCGTGCCACCAAATGCCGGACAAAGTAGGGGAAATGCGGAATAGACAAGAAGCAGCGACTGTCCGTGACTAAGAGCAGGACATGGGCGCCTGCGGCCTCAGCAGCCCGGAGCTGTGGAAGTAGGCAGCCGAGTAGTGCAGTGTAGTCGATCTCTGGGTGGAGACCTTGCGGCTCAGGCGGTTCGCCGGAAATGGCTCCAGAGGCCAGTCTCAATGGCAGGACGCCGCTAGGGGTGGGCTCAGGGAAATTCTGATTACTTTCTAGTGCCTGCGCGAGATCCTCAGGCTCCGGAGGCCCCGGCGCATGGTCAGCACTGAGAGTGCGAAGCTGGCATATAGCCTGCATTGCGGTCGCCGCAAGGACCTGTGGACCTGGGTAGCTAGGGACCTGCCACGGTGGCAGGTCGGCTGCAACTGGCGCGGGAGGTGGCCTCCCATGTGGAAGTCGCGGCTCAATCCTACTGACCGCACCCACTGGGTATTCGCCAACACGTGGAGGAATCGGCGGTGTGGGAGGGCGAGGACTATTGTCCGGCCAGCAGACCCTAGGTGGATTAGGTGATGGAGTTTGCCCGGGCCCGGGAGACAGGGCTGCCTCCCTACCCACTCCTTGTTCGGTGACAACACTCGCCCAAGGGGGAAGGTCTATCGCGTCACCAGGCAAAGCACTGTGCGTGGACACCGCTCGCCCCATGAGGGCACTGCTATGCAGCATGGTGCCGATGCCTGGCCTCCATGCATGCAGGAGAAAACAGCGAACCGTGGGTTGCCGGGCGAAGCAGACGGCGTTGCTGTTTCTCAAAAAGGCAGAGTGGTCCAGACACAACAAAGGTTGTATTTCCGGCGGAAAGTATCGGCACCAACCGGCAACATCGAGTTCGCCGGCTTGCATCTGCCTGGTCATTGCAACATCACTGGTCCCTAAAGTGGCAAGTGCAGTGAGTTGCCCTCTCCTGGCAACGTGAACTTGGAGTGCTTGCGCTCCAACCCGGATCACATACGGTTGACAGGCATACGACTCCATGGCATCACTCACCGAACATGACAGGCCAAACTCATGTGACTACCAAACAGACAGTGGACAACCACGAGGCAACCTTCAGACACCAAGATCCCTGGAAGCCCAAACGCCAACAAAGGAGGACTCCAAGAAGGGGAGGACCAAACCCCAAGCAGAGCACACAGGAGAGAAGAAACAGAGAGGCGAGAAACAAACAAAGAAACAACAGAAAAAACCAGTCAGGAGCGTTACAACCCTCAACACAAGGGGCACCTCGTTCAGTCAGCCAGCCACCCTGAGCTTGAGCCAAGGCACATCCAACGCGCAACCTGAAAAGGAATGCAGCGTGTCGTCGCAGGTGGCTGTTACTTGTGGCTGCAATGTGCTGCATGTACAAAGCAATGACCTGGAGACAATGGCATCCTTTACTTTGTCCGTGCACAGTAGTAGCACCAGAATGCAGGCATACCTCGGTTGCTGGTCTGTCTGTAGCGACAACACAAGGCCCGGCGCGCATAAATCGATTAAAATGGAAAAAGGGAGGCACTCTCTACCCTGCCCCAACGACTACTCCGGGAGCTCGATATGGTCCGCCAGCAGCCAATCAGGGTCGCTCAGCAATGCAGGCCACACCACATGCTCCGGGTCCTTGCCGATAACCACCTGGCGGATTGTGAGGCCGGGGGCCCAGGGGTACTGCGTGCGTCCGTAGCCCTTGAAGGCAGTAAAGTGCGAGTCTTCGGTAAGGGCTTCTGTGACAGGAGGCACGCGATGATTGCCCCGTACCGAGTAGCACATCCGAAGGTGATGCTGAAAGGTCTCTACGTCCTTTCGTCCGCCATAGACTAAAATTCGTGTCTCCTCGCTCGTGGGGGCTGGCAGCAAAGAAGGCAGCCTAATGGGGCCCATGCAAACACAAGCCCGGAAGGTCGCATGGGCCTCGGAAATTGCAATCTGGTAGGTGATGGTTCCTCCAGAACCGAGGCCCATGAGATATGTGGGCAAGGAGATGCGAGGGCTCGCATCACGTTGGACGGCCAACAGGAGCGGTAGAACTTCCATTGTATACACTGCCTTGGTCCAGGCAGCACCGTCAGGCAACATCCAGGCAGGCGGTGAGCCTGCTTGTCCCACCACAGACCATGCGCAGGCAATGACGGCCTTTTTGAAGGCCAGGTTGCTCCACAGGTACTCTATGGCCCCTTGCCAAGGCAGTGGGTGCATATTCTCCACATAGAAGTGTCCACAACCAGGGAGGAGAAGCACTATCGAGTTGGCTTCCCCTGCATCGGCACTCGGCCGGGATACAACAAAGGGGAGTGACTGGGAAAGATGTTACCCTTACGAACACCCGGAAATTTTTTCCAGCGAGCCCATCCTCGAAGGCCACGGCCACACTTGTAGTGCTGGCTGGATATTGCTCACCAAGCTCCTCGTACTGCAAGGAATCCGCGATGCCTCGGCAGCCCAAGGACGTCCTAATCAACGGACCCTCGCCATGGTTGCTGCGGCCGAACTCGCGCACTCTGTTGGAGGTCATCGTGCCTGGCTTGCACACCACCTTCGAGATCTTTCGCAGGATTTGAGGAATGAGCTTGCCCAGGAGTACGGGGCGTTACTGGCTATGTTCAGACGTCCGCCTGGACCACAGCAGAATGCCCTTTTAGCCTGGGCCAGGCCAATCATTGTGCATAGCCAGGAAGATTTTCCAATTTACCTCATAAAAGCACATTTGGAGCAGCATCTTTTGCTTGCATGGCGTTTCACTGCCGATAAAGTCAATTTGCTTTTGCAGGCGATGTCCGATGCTGTCCCCAATGATAATGCCGTCATTCTGGAGTGGGTAGCGTGCTTCCTCGATGAACGTATTGCTACCGACATTCTCGAGCATTTAGATGACGAGACCATGCATCTGCTTGAGGACAATCGGCATTCGGATAGCGACATCTAATGCTGACCTTGTGCGAATACGGAACAAACGGCGGCCTAGTACATCTGTCGTTATCTATGGTCATGCGGCATCCCTGTAATGTCATGCTGTTGTCTTGACCGATTTGGAAAGTTGTAACCATTGATCATGTTTTACTGCTGATGTAGTCTCCAACTGAAGGGAGCTGAGTCAAGGGAAGTTGGGAGCAAGCTTGTTGTTGTGTGACATTCTTTGCGCTGGACGGCACGGCTCTCAGGCAAGACTGCCCAGTCTTCCTCTACCTTGCCCCATCAATTGGGTAGGCTGCCCCTTCTTCGCCATGGCATTGCAAGAGCCCCTTGGCCTGGAGAACCTGCAGCCTCCTCCATTGGTCGCCCCTCCGCTCGTAGCTGGGCGTGAAAACACCTGGATCACGGCGAGCCATGGCAGTTCAACCCTGTCGCCATCTCCATTGACAGCAGTGTAAAGGCTGCCACCGATGACCAACGAAGCAGCCATGCCGGTCAGTTAGTTCGGGGAGGGCAAGCGGGCGCCGGCTCCTGTGAGCCCTGGCGGCACAGAAAAAGGGGGCAAATTAGCGGGCAATACCCTCACTCCTTTATGTTCGCGGCTAAGAGGGCTAGGAGCCACAGGAACAAACTGTCAATCCATGCGGGGGACCAGGGCGTGTGAGGCACGTACCCAACATCAAATCACTCCCGCACCCTCACAAGATTCTCCTCAGGTTACTCGGGAGCAAGGGAGCAACCCGAACGGGAGCTCCTAAGCCGCTTCACCGAGCCCCTGCTCGGAAGTTGCGGTGAGGGGTCACTGCTCGTCAACCTTGTACAGAGAACGTAAATGGATATACTGCCTTGAGAAGAGATGCAGGTTCCTACACCGCCGTGTGAGTGCGGGCGCACTCACGTGGCATGAGCAACTCAACTATCCTCCTCCACTTGCCTAGTGACTGGGGTCCTAGCCTGGCTAGAGGAGGATGAGAGTATAGCATTGTTTCGCATTCGCGCAACACCCAAGTCCATCAATTCCGTGACATGAAGCTGCAATTTGAGATGGGTGCAGTTCACACGCACGACGGGCACAACGCGCTGTGTACTGGCGAAGGTTGACGTAGATGTCACAAAGCGCCTGCGCGATGCCCAAGCCCCGATGATACCTCCCCAGCGCCGACAAACAGCAGCCACTCTCGCGGTTTCCCTCAGGGATGGGAGGGCAACCCTATAATTCTCAACTCCAGGAGCGACATGAGGGAGGCGAGTATAGCAACAGCCCCAATTCGACTGGTGTTGCCGCCAGAGGTACACTTGTGGAGGCTCGGAGAGGCCTTCGCGCGGTTCAATAATAAACCACAGGCTCAAGCACACAGTGCACGCCTCAAAGAGGATACAACGCAATGCGTCCAATGGGCAATCGTTAAGGTGTCTATCACTGTGCCTGGAGGCGGGCCTACCGTAGGCCGACGCAAGGCTCAACTGCGAGACAATCACAAGCAGCGGAGCGAGACGTTCCATATGGCTTGGAGGGTTGGATGCCTCAACCATGTCAGTGCTGTGTTCCTGAGGGGAAAGCGGTGGACTACCTCGGATCTACAGGTTGACCTGAGCCAGCACTGCACAGCACCCATGAAAAAGTCCCACTAGCACCTTCCCTAGAATGCAAAACCGCGAAAGCAGTGTGAAACTGGAGAACGGGACCCCCATGCTTCCAAGGCCAAGCATTAGTGAAGGAGCGGGATCCCTACTGCATTTTCAGAAGTATGTTTGCATTCGGAGCAAAAGCTCGGCGTACCGCCGACGTAGGACTCGCAATTGTCCCTTGCGAGTCGGCCAGGACAAAAGATCGACACTCGAGGTGCCCACTGCGTTCTCTCATCGCTTGCACGCATTTGACCATCAATAGGGACACAGGCCAGCTACCGGAAGCCAAAACAGGGCAAGGTAGGTCATTCCAATCGCTTGGGTTGAGGAGCTGCAGGTGCCAGGACGGCCAGCCAACAGTGACGGGTGGATGCGCAGCTCTTACAGCCAGGAGATCATTGTAGGCATATACAGTGAACGGTGTGCCCACCGGCCAATCTACCAGGGCACAGCACGGAGGGACAGGTAGGTGGCTTAGCTGCGAGACAGCGAAGACCCCAAGGAGATCTGGCTGCAGGCGGTTCGGGCACAAAGCACATAAGGCAGGGAAAAGTTGAGTGGTAAGTTGAAGAGTATCCCCTTCAAGAGCTTCTTGTCGAAAGGGAGCAACACACCAAACGATTTGAATCATACAACCTCGATGTTGAGTAACACGGACAAGGGTGAGATTGGCAACAAGACCAGCGTACCTTACCCTACAACGAGAAGCTGCTTCACGGACTGACCAAGGGGCAGGCACGTGACGCTGCAAGGTGGACTGTGTGCGAGGCCATAGACTGCCACAGTGGCCCTCTGCCTGCGGGTGAGGAGAGTCCATTTGGGCAGGCCAATGATGCTCATGAGCAAGTCGCCCGCCCAGAAGCTGTCTTGCAGGAGTTTGATTGGCAAAGTCAGCTGTGTACGGTGAACGCAGTCGGAGGAGGCGGAGGCTCGCGAGTGGGAAGTCTCCAACTGCATGGACGTCGTAAGTGCATTCGTCAAGAGGCGTGACTCCAAAGAACGCTCCGGCGTGTTCCCCCGTGGGAATCGCGAAGAAGGGCAATCCCCTCAAACCTTCAGAGAGAAGACGGAACCAATGCGAATTAACTGATGCAAGACAGGCCACAGACTGGATAGCCAATTGGCGCCAATGAAGCATGTGCCAATGAAAGTCTGGGCCGCCCGAGACCTGGCCAATCTTTATTTCTTGGCTTAAGCTCCATCCCAGCCAAGCTTGGAAGGCATCAGCGGCATTTTCAGTGCCATGAACGCTCTGCAGTGGCAGGGCAAGAACAACTTTGATGGTGCAGAGATCCACAAGAAGGCGTTGCGCGACTGACGATGCCAGTCTTTGCACAGGGTCCTCTCCACCTCCGCAAAGAGGAATTAGAGGGTCATTGCCTAGGACCAGCGTCAAGGCCACGGGGGACAAATCCAAGAACAGAGTTTGCGGTAGGGCAAGAGTACGGGCGTACTCAAGCTGCCTTGGGTCGCTGTCAAGGCAATCTTCCTCTGTTGACATGCTCAAGTTGGGCCGTAAGGCAACGAGTCGTATAGTGTGGCGGCAGGAAAGTGACGTTGCGGAGCAGCCTCAGACCCCCATGAGCCAAAGCACTACTACGCTAGTATGAGCCAAAAGGCGGCAAGGAGACGTTGCCAACAGCAAAGCCAGCCGTCCTAGCATCAAAGTAGGCTGTGGGAGGCGGAGACCAATCTAAACAGGTGACCTTCGAAGGTGAGGCACTTGTACTTTAGAAGTACTCTCGCATCCTCATGGAACGCTGTTTGGATTTTGGTACACGTGTCCGCAACAAAGCCCTGCTCATCGCAAAGTACGAAAGCCCGACTTTCAAGGTAACCACTCCGTTGCCGCATGTGTTGCACAGTTAGTATTTGCAGCATTAGCACCGGCAGCATTGGATCAATTGTGAGATTGAGAGGGAGCATCCCATCAGGCGGATTGACAATACAGAGGCGCCTGCTAAAGTCAGACCCTGCCAGGACCGGATGCGCCTCTACCATGTGCTCAAAGGAGGGGAAGGCAACAGCAATAAAGACCGTGCCAACAGGCCAATCAACAGTTGAGAAAGCTGACTAATGGGACAGCAAAGGTCAGTCCCTGGACAACTACTTCCAGATTGAGATCAAGTCGGAAGGCCATGTTCTCCAGGAGGAGCGGAAGAAGTTCAGCGCCTAGTTGGATAGATTCGAGGAGGTACCACTCTCCGTGTGTGTAGATGAACAACACATGGTACTTGAGCATACATCCAAACTCAAGTCCAACTTCAACGAGGACGAAGGTGGCGATTTGGCCAACGAAAGCACAGGTCGCACCAAGACCCTGTTCGTGAAAGGCGCAGGCCGTTTGGGTGGTGAACTGGTACTCTTGCACTCGTGGCGCACCGGTGCCATTCTCAGCTGGGAGGGGCCCAAAGGGGCGTTTAAGAACGCCAGGCCAAAAACCATGATGGGTGGCACGAGCAAGCAGGGTGGGAGGTGACCTTTGGTATGCGAGAAGAGATGCATGAAGACGGAAGACAGGCAGACAGGGCAGCAAGCTCAACCGAAGAAAGAACACCTCGTAGCTGCCCAGGGTGGTAGTGGCAATTCTGCAAGATGCATGCAATGTCACCGGGAGCGCAATAATATGCGCCTGCCCGATGAGCCAGCAAGTACATTTTGAACCCCATAGCGCGCAGATTTTGCAACCCCTATTGCTGCCACTCAAGGCATCCGCATCCATCTATCTCCTTCAACTGGAGGGCAAGTCCCTTGGACCAACAGCGGTGGATAAGCTGGAGAGCAGCTCCAACCAATTCGGAGGACTTCTTTACGTCGGCATCCAAGTGCACGAATGGAGACCGTGCCAGCCAGCTGCATAATGCAAAAGGCGATACTGGTCTCCAAAATGCAGAATTTGTTGTCATACGAAGAGGCAGGGCGAAGTGTGGATGGAAGAGCCAAGAATCTTCCTAAGATGATCTCGCGCCAAATCCAGACAGAAGGCCATTGCGCGGGTTAAGGGTCAGTGCTCCCATAACGAGCGCTTGAGCAAAATAACTGTCACGCATGTGCCAACTATGTTCGGATGGGGAGGGGTAGGTGATCACAATGTTAGCAGTGATCAAACAACGAAGCAAATAACAGAGAGCACGTAAAGGTACGAGTACCATAAGCGGCAATAAAGCCCACCGAGCACAAAGTACAAGGGGCAACCACATCCTCACTCAGTGGACACATTGGCACAAGAGCTCCACTGTCTGCGAACAGATGGCCAAAGTGAGGTGAGTCCAGCCAGGGGCATTAAAGCCAATAACGTGGCTCTGGATCTATTGTGTGAGAAGAAACAAGGTATGACTGCCACGGCCAAAAGAAGTAATAGGGGAATTGTTCACACTCACACAGTTCACGAGCAATGACTGTTGCTCTTGGCGTTAAGACCTGGAGCAATGCATCTACCCTACCCCATCCAGTTTTGTGCCCGATTAAAGCCCCGACAACTCTTGAAGACCACTTGGGAGTCAAATAAAAGTGCTCCGAAGTGATTGGGCAAGCGCACGTTCTCCAACGCACGAGATGGCACGGAGATTTGATGAACTTATTTTCCATTCTATTAGCACGGTAGCGCGAGGTTGAGTGGCAGCGTCTAGCCTTGCAATGACTTCAATGAGAGTCCATGCAAGTAGGAGTTCTCATCTAGATGTCTTCGACGATCTCGTGAATGATCTGTGGATTACCGAAGGAGACACCTCGATATAAACAATCCTTATGGTACGGAGAAAGGGCTTCGTTCGACTTGCTTTCCTCTAAGAGAGCCACTAGGATCCCTCCCGCTGCAGCAGGGAGGACTGTGGGCTCGAAGTCAGCTGTGCTGGAGTGACTACCAATGGCTTCATGGTAACGCCAAGCCAGGAGGCAGCGTGTGGCGGCGAGCATGTTTGGTTGTGCCCGGGCGTTCACAACTGATCTGAGCCAAAGGTGCCGCCATCACGAAAGAGGGAGGGTGGTTTGAAATGAACTACACGCATCACAACGAGGGAGGTATTACCCACAATCCCCTACGCGGAACAGCTGTAACATCAACGCGTCTCCTTTTATCGTCTCTTTGCCTCTCGACCTCTAGTATATCCTGAACTTCCAGGATAAGGCGCTTGGACACCCTGTTGGTGGTTGCCTTTGGGTGCTTTGGGAGAGCGGGGTTATGACACGCGATACCCACAGCACTCATCAACTGCCGCATTAAATTCACTCTTCGTGGTGGTAATAGCAAAGACATCTTGTAGGCTAGCAAATTCCTGGTTAGGTGTGACCTGTGGATGACAGTGCTGCCCCATCTGGATGAGCTGAACCAATGCTTCAGTAGCCCCTTCGATGAAGGGTGAAACTGCGTTTCTATTTTTGACGTACACCCCGTCATGTACCCAAAGCACTGTGCCTGCGCAGTACGGGAGCATTGCAGCGAGCCCTTTTCGCATTACGAAGCTTTCCGCAGCTTCAAGTGCAAAAGTTGCCCAATTCCTGTTGTTGACCCTTGCATCCGGTTGGTAAAACGGGATTCCTTGCTGGATCATAACCTGGAGGGTAGCTTTAGCCTGCACTAAATGTGCAAGAAAACTTGCCAAGGCAGGGGGGATGGCATAAGCAGCAATACTACCTTCATAAACATGCCGAAGGAAAGCATTGCTGTCCATTCCAACTGCTCTTTGCAACAAGTGCTTGGTTTGTACTGTTTGTGCTTTGGGCGCGCGTGCAAGGTGACTACTAAAAAGCTCCCTGGCTTCAAGCAACGTTGGGAGGGGTGGGTGAGTAGGGCTGTGACATGTAAGGAGGCGCAAAAGCGTATAATGCGCACCTTTCATGTCGATTTCAATTGCGTTCGGCCCGATGGCTAAGAAACGTGTTAGCCTTTTACTCGTTTGCCAGTGCCTTATGGCATAATATCTACCCTGTGGGTGCAATGATGGCCTTCGATACTGGACCAGCCCTGGCCACGCTGTATCAAGCTCGGGGGGGGGCTTGATCCGATTGTAGAGGCAAAACCGCAAAAGCAGTTCCGGATTCCAAAGTGGGGGGGCCTCAAGAGAAATAATTTCAGCTCCGGAATGCAAGTCCTGTATAGCTTGCAGGTGCCATTGCTTGGAAGGTAACAGAATAGGCGGAAAGGATTCAGTGTTTATTTGCATATGAGGCTGACCCTCACCCGAGTCAAAGAAGACATCTTCATGAAGGGGTGCTTCGTAGCGGAGACTGTTAGCAGCGATTCCTGCCAGGTGGTCAGCGACTTTGTTGCCGACGCGAGGGACGTAAGACCAATGCACTGTAATGGGTGTGTGCGTTAACTTTTGCCACATGTTATCAAGTTTTCGCACTAGGTCTTCCCTATGTAGTCTCAAGGCACCAGCAAAGTGCTTTACAATGTTGATGCAGTCTCCCTGAAGGATAACCTCCCTGATTTGATTGCTAGCAGCAAGAGATAAGGCCTTGTCTAACGTTGCGTCAGCAGCGCATATTTCCGCAAACATAGAGTCTGGACAAGGCTGGAGTGGGATGGCAATCGTTTCAAGAATTACCGGGACTGGTCCGGGCGACCATACGATACCACCCGCACCACCTATACCTTCTTGCACGTGACAGCTGCCGTCAAATTGAGCAACAAGGTGGGTATCTTTGACAGGTTTTAACTCAACAATGAGTGGAGTACCTGCAGGGATCGGCCTTAATGCCGTAACTTTAAGGTGCAGATTGCCGCAATGACACATTTTAGGCCAAAGAGCAACATTAGGGACGCCAAGGGTCTGTTGATACATAGGTGCAAGCAAGTAATGCTGTGCATCTAATGTTGCTAAGACATCTCCTATATTGGCATTCCTGGGGGAGACGGTAATACCTTGGGCGCTTGCTTTAATTAAGGCAGAAAGGGGATGCTTGACCTCGATATGGAGTCCTCCGTCGTTGCAACAGGGCTTGCAGCGTTCCGTGTCAACCCACCATGCCGGTAATGCTTTGGGAAGTAACACCCTCGGGATGGTGTTCCAAAGACGCGACGCGAGCTTGGGTATGTTACTGATGTGTTTTGCCCGTTGCGGTGTCTCACACCATCCAGGGTGCCAGGTACATTGCTGTTCCATGGTATATCTTCTTATGGTCGCAATCCATGCTAATAGGACGGCACAGAATTTCTTGTCAATCCCTCCTTCAATATTGATCTTAGAAAGGGCAGTGTGACACAGGGAGTCAAACGAGGCAGTGCCAGCATATCCCAATGTGACTAGTACAATGAAGAGGGAGGCTTTGGTGACCACGCAAGCCGTAAGCCAATGCTCGGTTGTGTTTGCTCCCAGCCCACAGAGCAGGCAGTGGCTTTGGATGAAAGTACACTGGTGCTCATTGGGTATAGCCGCTCTGTAAGTAATAGTTCTAACCGGAGCACCAGGCATTGCCGCACATTGCAGGAGTGGTGCTTGGTTAACATCACAGCAAGGCAGCATGCAGCTGATGGTATGGGCAAGGTCATCAGGGCAGCTTTGGTTGAGATGACAGAGTTTGCAGACTGGCATGCTGCCGAACCCATTGTCATACCGGAGCTCTTTCCCTGTTTGTTTGCGTAGGCAGACTCTACATTGCTCGTCCCTAGAGGCATATTGCCTGTACACAAAATATGCATCGGCTTCTTCAACAATGGCCCATCTAAGTGCGTAGCAACGAGTGACATCAGAAGCTACGTTCTTTGGCGGGAGGTTTAGCGCAAGCAAAATGGCACATAGCTGTCTCTCATGTGCGTGGTTCGCGACTTTTTGTCGAAGATATCCTTGCGCCTGAACACAAGCAGCATTGCGCAAAACTGCTCTAAGCGCAATTTGCGCCTGCTTGAGCTTGCGACCGCCTGAGTGAGGGCTCACTCGAGGCAGCGCAGCAGATAGGGCATCATGGCACTTGCTTTTGAACTGCTCAATGATTGGTGAGTCTCCTAGGGTGACTGATTTCTGAATGGCTTGCCTGGCTTGCACAAGCAACGAATGGTAGAAGGGAAGGTTGGCCGCATGCGCATTTTCAAGGTCATGCAGGATAACGTTTAAAGCCCATTTGCCTCTCCAGCGCAGCAGTAGGCCAACTTTAGATAAAATGGCGCCTATCTCAGGATCCATTGCCCTAGGCGCTTTGATAAAATCAAAAACGCCCGCCATATGTTTGGCCTGAATCCAGGGACGCCTAGTGCTTTGAGCATGTGCCTTTTGGTGAAGGCGTACAAGGAATTGCAGAAAAGAGGGCAAGAGGCAATGAAGGCCGTATGGAATTGAATCCTGGCAGGCATTGATGCAGTAAGGGAAAGAGCTTGTTTATTCCTTCTCAACATATTGCACAAGGCCTTATCAAGGATCAGCATGCGCAAGGAAACATCTGACATTTTTCCTTTGTCCAACCCAATGAATTTCATCAATAGACGTTGCTTGCTCCCATTCATATTTTGACATGCGGCCACGCAGGATAAAGCCCAACATTGTTGCAGTCTCAGCAATAATCTTAGACCCCCAAGGCGTCTTGTCGAGGAGAAGGATATCAGCAGTTTTGAAGGGTTTGTTGGTGAGAATAGAAGTTTTGCATTTGCATTTGCAAGGCGATGCAATAATGCAAGCCAACAAAGCCTGGAAATTTTGCTGTTGTGTGCACATGCAAAGCAGCATATCGCGAGACAGGACGTAGCATTTGCTTCCGCTTACTAAGAGCAGTCCGTGTCGCACGTCAAGCCTAGTCAAGGACATCCTCATTGCTTGGTCGAGGCTGTAGATGTTCTGTTGAAGCAGTAAGCACAAGGCTTGATGCAATGAGGGACCTCCAATGGTGAGAGTATTGCTCGGTGGAAGCTGTTTGGACTCAATCCATGCGACACCAAATTGGGCTATGCATGCTCTGACATCCCCAGGGAGAACCTGTAAAGAAATAAACCCTGCTTGGAATTGGTGACGGAGAACTTGTAACCCCGCGCTGTGCACTGGTTCGAAAGTTCTTTGTGCCTTTTCCACCCAATGCAGGCCTTTAGAGGCAGCGCTGTTATCGTCCATGTAAGCCGTTAGTCTTATGAAGGAAGAAATGTCGTGCAGCGCCCAAATCAAGGGATCTAAGGCGAGACAGAAAAGGACAACAGAAGTCGCCCTTCCCATAGCAAGGCCTTGGTGGATGGAGATAGGCTCGAGTAAGAAACCTTGCACTTTATGCTGGGTGCGCCTCCCAAACATAAGGTGGATAACGTAGGCTTTGATCCAGGCAGGGGCAGCTCTTGCCGCTAAGCACTGTAGTACCCACCAGGGATTCACCCGTTCAAAGGCCTTGGCAAAGTCGGAAAGCATGACTGTGTACTGGGCATCCTTGAGCTCCAAGTAGTGTTGCATTTGGGCATAATTTGCCTGTGGTTCTTTGAAGTGATTAAGAAGAGCCTGGGCAGGATGTAGCGAGTCTTTGAAAGACTCAGCAAGGACAGCGTAGATTGCGGAGTCAATGATTCGATCACAAGTATCGGGCATGTCTAGTGGCCTGTAGTTGTCCGCGCACGCACCCTTGTCTGCCTTGGGAATGAAGACTAAGGCCTGAAGCGGATGGTCAGCTTGAGACAAGCACATCTCCCACATATGATCCCCAAGTAAGTTGGCAAAGTAACTCGGATTTTGCCTATAGAAGGCATAGGGCACTCCATCGGGACCCGGGGAAGAATCCTTGGTGGTAATAATGGCCTTGAAGATGATGCTTTCATCTGGTAAGTCAGCCGGCACGAAGGGGGCCCTTTGCGCATATGGCTGTAGGAGTTTGTCCCACTGGTTATCGTATTGACAAGGGAAGTGGTGCCAAAAGGCTCTAGTTGCCCTTAGTGCAGCATCAAACTGACTCATAGATGTGATCAGCTGGCCATTTTCGCTTCTGACCTGTTGCGAATCGATGATTCGAGGGCAGATCTTCCTGAAGGCCTGCCACTTAATTTTAGACTTATCAACCTGCAAATCTCTTTGAGCAACCAGGGAACGAAGACTTGGTGAGGGGGCAGTTTTCAGCTCTGCACCAAGGTGTAGCCGATTAAGCGCTTCTTGAATCCAATGTCTCGGGAGCTCGGCTGAACCATTACCTGACGGCGTGAAAGGGGGTATGGTGATATGCCTGGCTAAAGATGTGACGGTGCTTGCGTTGACACCGACAGTCGCACCAGTGCTCCTGTCCAAGAGGCGTACCAACTTCCTAATTAATGCAACAATTGAGTTTCCAGCTTGGGCACGTAGGTTTGCATGCCACAAGAAACATGTGGCTTTTTGTGCGACTAGCGCGTCTGAAGGGCAGAGTTTTTGACCTTTGTTCTGCTCTTCAATCAAGCGGGCTTTAGTGCAATTGATTAGTTTACGAAGAAGAAGGTGCGAAGGGCTAGTCTCCGCAGCCTCGATGCCAGGCAAGTCAGTAGTCGCAGGTGGAACAGAAAAAGCTGCAGCAGGAACTGTCCGAACAGGTATCGCCGGGACATCTTTGTCAAGCTTATGCTTCGGCCGAAACCGAATTTTTACCAAGTGATGTCCTCCAGTTACTTTTTTGTGCTTCCATGAGACAGAACAGATCTTGGCGGACAAGTACAGCGAGCTGGAAATAAGGTAATGGTCAAGGTGGCTGCAGGTAGAGCCTTGTTCGAAAGTTGGCCCGTCAGACTTGCATTCAATCATGTCGCCTTGAGCAAGGAGATGTGCATACTCACCCTCCTTCTGCTGATTGACAGCATTGAAGTCCCCCCCAAGGACAACCACATGAGTTGCATCCTTGACAAAAGCACTAAGTGCAGGGAAAAGCTTCCCCCATTGATCAGGGTGCCAATAAACCGACAGGAGCCAGTAGCAGACAGACCGAAATCTGACCAGCACGGCAAGGGCAAAACCAGGCACAAGGTCGACAGTTTCTACTACTTTATAGTCCTGTGGCAAACAGACAGCGACTCCTCCAGAGTGTCCAGATTCCTTCCAAATAGCGAGAGAGGCAATCGTATTTATTCTGGCAGTTGCCTGTCTGAATCGGTGTAAACAGGCAGCATTCCATTTGGTTTCCTGCAAAAGCACTGGCGTTTGGTGAGCCAACGCACCAATGGTACGAAGCTTGGCAAGACCAATAGTGTCAAAGGTACACAGCGAGGTAACGTTCCAACTAACGACAGCCTGCAGCTTGCACGGCTCCTTAGGGATCGTGTCGAAGTAAGGAACAAGCCTGTCAGCTATGAGATTCAGTGCAAGTTCAAGCTCTTCTGTTGGGAGCTGAAGATTGATAGCAGCGATTAGGTTAAAAGGTCGGCTGTCATTGGCCATGAGAGCAAGCTTTAGCTCACGTGTTGTGGGATAGGTGAGTGGAAGGTTGTAGGCAAGGAGAATGCTGTTGAGGGATCTGACACGTGCGCGATGTCTACGACAAGCAACATAGGCATTGAGGTGATCAAGGAAGGTCGTAGACCTTGCCTTGATCACCACGTTACGGATCGTCGTCATAGGGGCAAAGGGTCCCGATGGACCCCATAGAAGCAATGGTAGACAGCAGGTTGCCGATCGTAGACATAAATGCGCAATGCCTTTTCTTGGGTGGGAATTGTGGAGGGGATGCTGTTGAGGGTGACAGTCTGTTGATGCACCGTACCTTGCCTATATGTGGTGTAATGTGCACCTCGTGCATCAATACCAATATACACATCTTGTCGACACGGTAGAGCAAGTTTAGCAAAGCAAGAGAAGTCGCGCAAGACCTCGCCAAGCCAGGTTTCATTAGAGTTGCAATCTGAAGCAAAGGCTTTACTGGTATGATTCTCAGCAAAGTATGGGGTTAAGAAGAGCGCAAAGAGTTCCCTTTGCTCAAGGTAAGGGGAACAAAGGATAGTATGGCCGTGCAGGTGTAAGGCAGCTTCATTACCCTCAAATATCAGACAAGGCGTTGGTAGCTGGCTGTTCTCTTGGATTACTTTGTGAAGGAAGGTGCCAGGGCTGGCTCCTCTTCGTTCAATGTCAACGACCTCAAAGATCGATGCTTGGGTAAGCGCATGCACAGTATCACGAGCCTGGGAGGCATTGAGCATTGCTAAGGCACATTGATCATCTTGTTCGACATATAGGAAGAAGTCGACTGGTGGAGACTTCTTGCCAGCGTTAGCATCTTTCAAGTGCTGCACATAGAGGGTATTTTGCTGTCCCTTTACAAGGAGGAATTGAGGGATGAACTCGTCTCTATGCGCGACAAACTCAAGATGCAACGCTTTGAGAAAGCTGATCAAGCACCACCCTTGTGCAGGGAAGTCAAGAAAGTGTAAGGCAAACTTGGCACCGAGATTCGCAGCAGTCTCTCTGCACAAGTTAGCCATGACATTGCGTCTCGATCCACACAAAAGCTTTAATTGAGGGTCAACAATTTGCAAGACACGCTGGATGGCCGATGGGATTCCTTTTTCTTGCAATAAGTCTTGCGTTTGATGGAATCGAGTTTCCGTCACAAAGGAAATTCCTCTAGGGATGCCGGACGCGCTCTCTCTAATGCCTTGGAATTTACCTTGGCCGAGGGTGTACTCCAGAACAACAGGTTTATTGACAGTTAAACCTTGTTTGAGCCAGCCAACCGCATTAAGTTCATCGCATGGAAAAGGCGCATGAAACTTATGCGAAAACTTGTCTTGTAGCTTAACAGCTGTAGTAGCAGCAAGAACTTGTTGGCCATAGCTAGGCCAGTATTGGAGAAACTGTGAGAGGGGAAGCGGTTTCCAATGACTGTCGGGGTTTTCATTCAGTAACTCTCGAAGGGATGTGTATTTGATCGCAGCTTTGAGAGCACCAGGGTAGAAGCAATTCCCAACAATGGAAGCAATACACATATCATTAATGTGTTCTTCCACATCAGCAAGCCAGATATCGAGCTCAGCATCTCTCAACATTTCCTTGTAGTGAGCAACCCTGAAAGGAGGAATGCCACTATCACCTATAAGGAAGGCATTTTCTGCACGGAGAAGTTCGTAATTAGCTTCCGCAAAGCGATCCATTGCTGCAAGGCTTGGGATGTCCGCTTGAAGAGAAAGCTTCTGAACATCTGTAACAAAGCGCAGGCCAATGGGTCCATCAGGAACAAATTTTTCCCATTGTAGATTTGGAACCCCATTGGAGGTATTAGCCGCTTGTGAGAATTGCCTCTGGAAAGCTTCAGCTCCGCCGAAGCTGGGTACATGGTAAAGAAGGGCAGAGGGGTGGTAAAAGTATGCAGCCAATCGAAGCCCCCTCTCGCGATCAAAGCGTTTGGGACGAAGCCAAGGCTTTAGCTTTTCGCCGGGGGGTTTTATTCCGCACATGTGTTCCGCAACAGGACGCCATCCTTGGAACCCAATTTGCCCATATCTAGTGAAGAATTTCCTTTTCCTTTCAACATGGCCGAATGTAGCTCCAGCAATGTGATGGCAGCAACAATCACGTATTCCGAAGATCTGCTGAATGAAGTCCTGGTGGATGGGCTTCATAGACCCAGCATTTTCAAGGAAGATGTGCACGCACTGAAGGATTCTGGGTTCAATGCTCTGGAATGCAAGCAAAATTGCGTATAAGACAAGCATGTGTTGCGAGCGGTCTCCCAGAAGTCCTAATCCACCTGAACTGGACCCTGCAACCGTGAGATCTTGGCAGGGGGAACCGGCGGGAATGATGATGGCTGTTTTTTGTGGATGAATCCTTCCCAGGAAAGACAAACATTCACGCAGCAATCGGTAATCCTCTTTAAGCAGGGTCCAAACGTCATCGATTGCGATCGATGGCACACGGTGCGAGTCAAGAGCCCACCTTTGGCTTTTGTCATAGTCATACTTGTGGCATATGAGGGCGCGAAGGACGCTGTCACTTTCTGCACTTACAGCCGCAACTGGTTGTTGCTTGAGGCATTCAACGGTGACAGCACGTGATATTCCGCATCCATCAAAAAGCGATAAGATGATGTAACGTTCAACACCAAGTGCGACCTGTATGCAGTCTTCCGACGAGACAGCATTACTTTGATTATTCCTGCTTCCAATTTTACCGTCTTTTCTCTTGGAGACAGGCTTGGCATTGTTAAGCTTATCGAGGCTTTTCTTGACTCTTCGCATCTGAGAATTAGAGCTCAAGTCAGACTTGGCTTTAAGGGGCTGGCTGCCCCTATCAGAGCCATTCTTCTCAGAGTTCAGCGCAGTTTGAACTTCATGTTGTTGCGGTCTCTGTTCCTCATCGGAATCAGTAGCAATGGAGTGCACTTCAGGAAGAGATGCATTATCAAGTTGTGTTGCCAAAGCAGTACTAGGGTCGGGTTGGAGACTGACACTGGCTTGGTGTTCTGACTCCTCATCGAATTTGCCCTTTTGGGCGAGAGTAAATTCAGTACCGCTTTGGCATTCCTGTGCTTGTGGCAGAAGATGGGCACAGGGCGGATTAGGCAAGCCAAAATCATCCTCTGAGGTGATGGTCATATAGGTTGCAGAAGGGACAGGGCTGCCCCAACTTGCAACCTTCGTTATCTTAGCTTGCTCAATAGTGTGTGCTTCACTACTGATATGCTGTTCTGCGTTTTCACTGGGATCAGCATGATGCCGGATAATCTCATTAAAAGAGTTAATGAGAGCCGTGGCGGGGTAAAGCTGATTGACACAAACACTTCTGATGAAGATGGCTTCGATGTAGTGCTCAGCCTTAATCAATAGTGCCCACAAATTTTCTTTACGGACTCCATAGATTGAGTCATAAAGAAGAATTGAGTCTCCTGCTTGTTCTTTGGCATGGTGTAGCACTAAGTAGTGCTTAGCACTAGGATCATGCAGAACGAGTGCAACGACAATATATGCCTGCTGCATGACTGATACCGTACTGCCAAGAAAGCTTTGAATATCAGCCTCGCTTTTGCAGACTTGCGCAAAAGAGCTTTTCTGAGTCTTCTGTGTGAGAAGGCAGAAGAAAGACGGAAGTCTTTGAATGACAAGTTTGCACGTGTCACTGCGAGGGCTCAAGTTTTGCTGCATGCACGCAATCGCAAGGTCAGCAAGTTGACCTAGATCAGCGAGGATACTGATCTGATCAGAGGAGTCCTGTTCAGAATGCAACGGTAGAGCAAGAATGGGCTGCGGCTGCTGGCACATGGAGCACTTGCAATGGATCTGGACAAGCATGGTATATTGCTCCTTGGCCGGAATAGCCCAAATGGCCTTACTATACACCTCAGTAAAGCTCTGAAGCTCCAACGGTGTAGCACTTGCCAATTGAAGATAGGTCAGACCAAGTATGTGTGCAAGCTTTGCTCGAGCGGCCTCACGAATATCATATCCAACCGCAGCAAGGACAAGAGCTGCTTGTTTAGGAAAGGGGGCGTAATGCTGGCATTGCTCTTTGTTCCATTGAGCACACGAGATGACTCGATAGGCAGCAGCAACAGGGCAATAAAGGCCAGCAATGCGCCTTTGCACTTCTTCTTGAACGTTGGCCGGGACTTCCGCCTGAAACCTTAAGACAGTATTACGTCTTCTAGCAATCTCAACTTTTTCCTTGCTACTCTCAATATTTCTTTTACCAATCCCACCTTCTTGACTCAACTGTGCTGAGGCAGGATTTTCCGGTAACATGTTGGCAGCCGCATCATCACCTTTAACAGCAGGAGGCTTTCCATGGAGCAAAGTCGGGCACTGGGCAGTATCCGATTGCTCCATGGCAACCTTGCTTGACTTCCCATCCTGATGATTGGCACATCTGGCTTTGTTCGGCTTATTGGCTGCGGTAGCCTTAAGTCTATCATCAGTGCGGATGTTAAAAGCATAGATGACGCTAGTATTAATCCCTATCAACTTGATGATATCACATGAGTGACATCGTGGCAGGAATAGAAGCGCGCCCTGATGTAGGGAGACGAGAACATTGTTACTCGCAGAAGATCCCGGATGACAAGCGAGAGGTTGACCGTTCTTGAGAACTAGCGGGATTTCTAGTTCAGTCTTACCAGTAATGCGGACAAGCAAGTACTGGATAGATCCCAGTTCAGCAGTAAAGTCTTCATCCTCTTGGGAAGCCTTAGGAAGGTTTTCTGGCACTCTCCAACCTAGAAAGGCTTCATTTTGGCTGAGAAATGTCTGGACACTCTGCAGCTTCACTAGTTCGGGAACATCCTCACATTTACCAGTCATAACAACATAAGGCGCCTGTCTGTCGATGATCAGGAAATGTGTTTCAAGGTCATCCTTGTGCCAAATTGTACTAGCAATTCGTTGCTTGGACAAGGGGTGATACTCATCCCTTGCTCTTACATGGATCAATCTTCCTTGCCCAATCTTATCGCTCCCAGAGTGGCAATTCAAAAAATGTTCTCTAGGGTTCTCGGAAATGTGATTAATGGGTTTATTGCTCCATCTTGGGGCATCAACAACCTCTTGCAGCAATTGCACTTCAGTTCTTCCACAAGGAAGGTCGAAATATTGACATTGGGTGAGCGCATCGGCAGCGGCGACAGTAGCAGTTACATGGACAGCAGGTATGACAACATCAGTGCCAGCTAATACATGTACGATTCCTCTGTACTGCACCGGAATTTTGATGTACTCAAGATCCTGAATAATGTCTTGCATGTCTCCGGTGCAATTGTGAAAGGTGATCTGTAGAGAGACCTCTGTAGAGTTGAAAGGTTGAGTCACCTTCCAAGCAAAGATTTCCTGTGAGTTCTTCACATTGCAAATGTGAAATCTTGCGGCATGCAACGCAAGGCTGTCAGGGATGGTAAGCTGCTTTTGCCGAAGACCCAGGATAGCCTTCTGAAGCTGATAGGGGTCCGCAAAGATTCTCAGATACTTTCCAGGGGCAGTGTGGAACGCATTCATAAGCCTGTGCTGATTGAGAATGCAATGCACTTGAAAGGCTTCATCCTTAGTTCGGGCAGAGTTGATAGTACACGGGAGGTCAACGAAGTTGACACTATTGCCCGGCATCCCTTCAAGAGGCGCAAAGCGATACCAGACCTGGAGCTCAATTTGTGATTTGCCTTCAGTTTGTTTGAGCACCTTATCATACATCTCTTCAACCTTCAGCATAAGCGCTTGAAGTTGACTTACGCTGATCTTAGGCGCTCTGAGGCAAACAACACATCGATTCTCCTGATCAGTTAACGCAACGATGGGCTGCTGCGGCTTCCTAATGTGAGCTAATCCAAAGTCTCGACTGAGGTGTTTAACTTCCTCGTCAAATATTCCAACAGTGCCAGCGATGATGACTTCAGTATTGGCGGCTTCTTGCTTCATAGAAGGCGTTATGGCAATGTAGTAGCAAGTGTGATGGACAGGGTAGCTGCTGGGAATGTAAGTGACCAAGTATACAAATTCCCGTTTGCCCTGCACTTCAATGGCACCAATAACCGTCAAGCTGTGGATTTGACGAAGGAAGTCTTCATCATAACTCCTGAAGAGTACACATGGGATGTCTGATATGGAAAGTGAGCTGTGCAAATTACTCACGATCGTTATACTCGTCTGTTGTGTAAGACCCTTCCTTAGATTATGAAGGAAATTCTTACTAGGGTTGACGAGTAAGATAGATTGGAGCTCTGAGCCCTGCACTTGGCGCAATTCTTGCATAGTTTGTGTAGACACGATACATCCATCTCTAAGATACTCCAGCAAATGTGTTGATGGTGTTCTGGCAAAGAGAGCATCATACTCAGTGAGATGACCCAACATAAAGTCGGCAAGACACTGTTCTGCGCTTCCATCGATGTTGCTAATTCGATCTTGCGACATGGTGCAGATACCTTACGCCGAAGCTATCCGTACTGCACAATGCGCAAGACAAATTTGCCAAAAGGTGCTAGTAAAGTAAAGAGGCTCCCACCCTTAGGAAGTTTGCAAGAGAGAGAACGTGCGTTCACACTCTACAACTTAACAAGGAAGGAGACAGGCGCTCCCAACTTTGATAAAGCCAGGGAACACAAAGTAAAAGGTAAGAGAAAGAGAACGGGCGTTCTCAATCTCAGCAAGTTGCAAGAAAGAGAAGCGTTAGAGAAAGAGAACGGGCGTTCTCAGTCTCAAAAGAGAAACGTTAGAGAAAGAGAACGGGCGTTCTCAGTCTCACTAGTAAAGCAAGAAAGAGAAAAACAAAGAGAAAGAGAACGGGCGTTCTCAGTCTCAACTAGTTAGAGAAAGGTGGCAGGACAACTGAGGGCTCAGTTGACGCAAGTTTCGAGCGCTCAACCCACAAAGACTCAAGGGAGAGCCAATGCAGCTTGCAAAGTGTTTACAGTGCTCAATTGATGTGCAGATACGCCCATGCAGAGGACGAAGATTGCGAAGAGCAGCGTGGGAAGATCTACTGAACTGTTGACGGACAGTCAGGCAGCGTTGGATGTCATTCATGCGGCAGACGTGCCGAAACGTTCGAGACATGTGGAGATCCGATTGGCGTGGATAAGAGAGCATCTCTTGAGAGGTCGGCTCAAATTGCGTTGGCTGAGAGGCGCGGAGAACGCTGCTGATCTCTACACTAAAAATCTAGGAACCCGACTCTTCCAGGAACACAGAACGCAATTGGGATTCATCACACATGTGGAGGCGTTGTACATGTTGTCACAGCTGCAAGTTTCTCCAGAACATAAAAGAATGCCGGGCGCGGCGTCGCGCGCGGTTAACTTTAACCGCTCAAAACGCCGCGCCGCCCGCAGGGCGGCGCGGCGTCAGCCGCGCCGCTCGAGGCGCCGCGACCTTTTTTAAGGGGCCTCGCAGCAAGAGCGGTCCGCCGCTCGAGGCGTCACGTCTTCAAAGGAGGCGTACGCAGCCTAACAAACCGGCACCCACAGTCCGCAAGTGGAAATGCGGCCACCAACACGCCGCTCCAAGGCAGCAATTCCAGGCCACGCCGCTCGATGTGTTACACCCTTAAAGAAGCTGTCCCCTGGCCTAGCAAACCCACCCATCAAGCTGACAAGCCACCCAAAACTGTGTCTACGGAAACAGAAGGCAACACAAGACCAAACACTGCCAAACAACCACGTCAAAAACGAAGCCTTGATCTGAACCGACCTGACTTGGATTCCCCAGCCTCACCATGCACCGGAATCGACTCCAAAAACGCACAGCTCTTTTTGTACGCGCAAAACTCTGGCAAACTTCTAACAGCTTCTGCTTTCTGCTAGCTAGTTCAAGACTCTGATCCCTTTGTTGTCAAAAATAAGCTCTTCTTCTTCTTCGGGATCGAAAAGTTCGCTTTGAACGTCCTCGCCTTCCGAATACACTGGCTCGTGCTCTTCATCACAGGAAAGTGAAAGCGGCTGAGGCGATTCTTCTGCAGGAGGCACCAAAACAGCAGCCTCCTCTGCAGATTTCGTTTCAGGGGCAGTGGAAGGCTTTGCCTTTCCCTTTCCAAAACTAGCCAAGCTTGCCCACGTTACGGAGCCAACGGAAGCACGCTCAAGCTTGCGCATTTCCGCAAAGACTTGAAAAGCATCCGTAAAGGAAAACCAATGCAAAAACTGAAAGGTGCGCACTCGCTCATGAAGTTGTGTCTCCATTGCCTCAGCCGTAGCAGGAGAAGGCCCCGTGGTGTTGATGGGACGCTTGCCGACCTCTCTTCGAAAGGTTGCAAAGAACCCATCCAACTTTTGGGTGCCCCCAACCCTGATCTCTTCCACCCATTGTCGCCCATCAAAGATCTGCAGGTCGCTTTCTGGGCTTCACCTTTGGTTCTGCACTTTCGATGGGTGAGTCTTCTTCCCGAGCCCTGGACTGACGACTTTTCGGCCGAGATTTGGGCTGAGAACGGACTCGTCTGTCTCTTCCTGCAGATCCCATGGTCACTTGTCCCAGCTTCCCACCGAGCGCTGATTGCAGTTCTTGCCATGATCCAAAATTGCTGCAAATCAAAATGCATCAAATCAAAAGAAGCAAATGCTCAATCCGCTTCAATAGAAAAAGGTCAGGCGATCTGAATTCTCATGTCAGTCAGAAAAAATGTAAAAAAAAAATGGGCAGAGTTTCTGCATGCCCAACCCCCCTCCTCTTCAGAGTCATTTCCCTCCCTCCCTCCCTCACATTGGCCAAAAGAGGGCGATTTGGGCCTCCGCCCCGCCCCCTTCAGGCAATGTGAAGGACAGACACAGATTTTTCAATTTGAAAAAAAATAAGAAATTCTGATGAAAAACATTTAGACACAATTGATGAATGCTCTTTTCTGTCAGACAATGCAAATGAAATTTAAAACAAGTTTTGGACAAATTGAAATAGTAAAGAACATTTTCAAAAACAAAAAAACGTCTGGTGTCCAGAAGACAAAATAAAAAAATGCAACTTTGTTTTTTGAAGTGATCGTTGATTGAACTTGTTTGAATTTAATCAGGTTTCTGTTATCGTGTTTGTTTGTCTTGTCTGGATTTCTTTGAACGGTTTTGTTTTGTTGTAAATCCTAAAACAGTTGGAAACAAGCTTGTTTTTGTTTCTTGTGAAGCAGTTAGTGATGTGAAAAAATTTTTGAAATCACTTGGTTTTTATTGTGTTATGAACATCGCTCTGAAGGTGTATCGTTTGAAGCGGCTAATTTGTAGATTTAAGAGACATCCTCTAAGGTTGTAGCAAGTGGAGCGGCTGTCAAGGTGGCACACCTTCTAACAGTGTAGCATTTGAAGTGGCAAGATTAGCCGCTTCAAATGCCGCGCCCGCCAAAAGAATCTGATGAAGTGGCAGTCTTCAAAACACAGTCAAGCCCCCCTCACCCCAACCCTTTCAAAAGAGGTCAAACCCAACCCAGCCCCTTCGTAGCATGGTCAAACCCGCCCAAGCCCACCCCAAACCCACCCGAAAGCTACCCTCAGCACCTTCAAAACATGGTCAAACCCATCCCAGCCGTCACCTTCAAAACACAGTCAAACCCACCCCGCCCACCCGCACCCCTTCTAAAACAGGTCCAAGCCACCCCGAGTCCCAAACCCACGCCGAACCCACCCCAACCCACCTGCTATTCTCAGCCTCTTCAAAAACATGGTCAAACCGCCCTTCCCAAAATCTTCTTCTTCATGGAGCGCATGGCAACTTAAAATCCAGGCCTGCAACACGCTTTAAATATCTTTACTGTTCAAAGCTCAAGCCTGCCAGAAGCTTTCATTCTGCAATATCTAGCAAACGACTCTGCACAACCGCAGAAAACGTTGAGGCCACGTTGGTCAACTTCCTAGACCTTGAAGCGTCTTCTATCCACAGAAAACACCAAAACAAAGATCTGCAGCTTAACTGGCAGGCCAGCAGCATTGCCAGGACCAAGTTCAAGTTACGGGAAAGCTTACACGATTGCACACAACTACACAACCCGCATAATCACAAGGAAACCCGAAAATATAACTGACTACAATCTCTGTGCCATCTCTTGCAGAAGAACGTGCATCAGCACAATCGCTTTCTGCACGGCTAATTGGAGCAATGGTCTGGCATAAAATTGGATGGAGGAGAGTTGATGTGCTGCTCCAAGTAATTTCTCCAAGAGCTGCAACCATTGCATGTGAATTGAGCGAGCGCAAACATTTTCCCTGCCACTTTACCTGGCCATGGTGATCTTTGTTTGATCACTTCCACGCTTAAATTAATCGGAGCTTATCCTGGCTAGGTCCACCTCGCAGACAGTGGAGCCATGTGCCATGCGTCCACGCGATTTGTGCAGAGTGGGCCTTTATGGCCAAAAATTGGTACACGTACTTCTTTGTCTTCTATTGACCTTTCTGTTCCCCCGTAACCCCCTTTGGCTCAAGCTCCCCTTGGCTCAAGGCCGCATTGCTCGAGGTGGTTAAGCCACCAGGAATGCTGTAGAAGGGGTGGAAGTCCGTAGCTAAAGGTTTGGCTTTTTGCTTGGAACCCTGTGAGCACCCGCTTGCAAGAAGAATCCAAAGAAGAGGGCTTGATTTCCACAGCAAGTGCTAGAAGACCGAGTTCCTGCCTCGACTTAACCTGCTTGAGAACATGGCGAAGGTCACCTTCCTGCTGTGATGGAGGCCCTCCACCCCCGTAGAGTCTTAGCAAAGCGGACCAAGGTGGTGAGCCTGCCCGCGAACGGCGGAGTCGCTGTGTTCCCGAATTAAAAAACATTGTTTTGTTATTCCGGGAAACCTAGGACTCCACGGCACTCTATTGGTAAATTGAGGACTCCGCGGACTCCGCCGAGGCTTGTCACGCCGACTCCGCCAGAGCTACAGTAGGTGCCCCTCTAGTCTTGATTAGTGACGCCGCGTAAGTGGGCAGGGGTACAGTTGCGGGAAGAGCACGTGACTATTCGCTGGAAGTGTATCAGATAATGGAAGCAGAAGGCAGTGTGCGCGTGAGGCTTAGCTGTGATTCTGTCACCTCCAAATCTGGGGTCGAAAAATCTAGGCACCTCCCCTGTGCAAGTTTCTCTCATGTTGATCACTTCCACAAGAAAGCTGCTGCGCAGGTCGTGGTTCTCAGTATAATTGCTCTTTCCACTACGTTGAGGGCTTGTCTGTGGGCCAGAGTCGCCTGAGTGTAGCAGTCTGGAAAGCACCAAAAATAGAAGAATTCGCGGCCCCAAACCTGGGGCCGCCAAACGGCCCCAATTTTGGGTCGCAGTTTCACCCACCCCTATCTAGTTCCAAATTGTATTGCGGGAGCTGGGTCCATTTCGCGGCTCCATTTTTGGGGCCGCGAGACAGCCCGTTTTTTTGGCCCTTGAATTTGAGCCTGTGGGCGCAAGCAACCGGATCGCGCCTGCTCTTTTTCTAGTTTCTTTGGGCAGCGTCGCGCTGAGCGTGCGGGGGCTTGTCCGAAGCAACTGCACGCTCGTCTTTGTAATGCTGCAGTGAGGCAGACCTGCAACTGTAGAACACGCACCGTGACCAGTCAGTCGGTAATCTGCTCAAATTCTAGCTTGACAGGTGTTCGTTCCACTGAACCTCCGACCCCATGGTGAAGCCAATTCCCTGACTGAGAGAATCAGGTTTCATCAGTCGGCGTTTCATCTAACTCACAAGCACCATGCTTGATCCGCTTACTGCGCCGCTGATGTGGTAAAGAAGCTTGCCTCCAAAAAAAGCTGCTTGCCCGGGGCGTGACTTTCAGTGGCGCTGCTGTGACCTTCGGGGGCTGGGCCAATCCTTCGGGGACGGGGAGCTGGGCCGAACCTTCGGGAAGCTGGGAAAAGGCAATTTCTGGTTTGGTGGGGGTTGGCTGGCTGGGAAGCGGAGACTCTGGTTGTAGCACAGATTACAAGGCAAGTTGGTTTCCAGAGGTCCGATTTCAGTTCAGCAACACAGCTCCCAGCAAGGCTGCCGAGGACCTTCGGGAGCTTCGGGGAGCTTCGGGCAGCTTCGGGGAGCTTCGGGGAGCTTCGGGGAGCTTCGGCTAGCTTCGGGGAGCGTCGGGGAGCTTCGGGGAGCGGGATACAAAAATTGGCAATCGAGGATGGGGCTCGAGATGTCTAATCAGGTGAAGTTTTTTTCCTTCTGCTGCGCAAAGCTTAAAAATTGATGTCAGTGTTCACTCAATGGCAAGGCGTCTTCGTTCTGCGCAATGTGCTTTGTGGTGTTTTTGTCGGGTCTGCTTTCGGTGTGCAAGCTGGCTGTAATTCAGGCTGCAAAGTGTGCTTCAGCTGAAGAGCGAATATCACCACGCTGTTCTGTGGGGAAGGAGGTGGGGGACGGGGGGTCACAATCACCGAATTGTCGGTTCTTCAGTTCTTCCGCACACAATTCCCAAGGCTGTTCGCGTGAGCATCGTGACTCTAAGCAGAAAGACAGAAACAACCAGCCTGTCTGGGATCCCGAGGCTACGAGAACCTGGACAGAGGGAGGTTGCAGAATAGTGTGCGGAGGTGGTGAGCCATAAAACAAAAACGAAACAAAACATAAACAGTTGAACTAAACAAGCGCTTCTTATTTCATGTGTTGTCTACCAGCCATGAAGTGCTATGTTGGTGTTACTTCGGGATGCATAACGAACGCATGGGCATTCCTTTGGCATCTGCCAATTGCCAACATGATCGGCAGTGTGTGGTGTAAAGAACGTTGATTAATGCCATGTGTGCTCTAAACACCTGCGGCGGCATCCTGGTGCTTTTTGGGAATTTTGGGCAACCTGAAAGAGGAACGCCCTGTGAAAGTTGGCAGTCATCCAAGTTGCGGTCCTTGAGTCGAGGCTTTCGCATGGAGTCAGGTCCTTCGAGTTGACCTGTCATGCTGCCCTTTTGGTCCGTCGGAACTGCAGCTTTCGCCATAAGATTAGGACAGTGACGGAAACAGGCACCAGGAAGATGCGTATGGATGCCTGTATCTTGTTTTTGAGAGGAGCTTGAGCGACGACCTTTCCAGAACGTACATGGCCATGGCCGGCCGCATGTTCCCCGAAGCATCCGCAGCCAGCGTCAGTGGTTGGGTGACATCCATCGAGGTTACCTCAGGTTCGCAATGTTTGCTGCTTTGATATGTTTAGCACAAAGAGGTCAGGTCAATTCCATGGGGTGCTAGTTTGACTTGTACATGTATTTCGGGTTCAGACCCTTCTTGGACATGGACCAGGGATAGATATCCGTCGTCATCGTGGACGTGCCTGGATAGAACTTTGATTCTGTGTCCATTCGCAGCTGTAAGCTGCTCAAGAAGGGCCCTTCTTAGTACTGTAGCAGCCTGTATTGTACAGTTTTCGCCCCCGTGGATAGTGTTCCTGTACGTCGTGGACTTGATTGGCCAACTCGCATCCGGAGGAAAGAGGAGCCAAAAGGGTCGGGCGTTGACGAGGAATAGATCCTTTTCCCTAACCTCGGGATAGTTATCTGTTCTCTTTACAACTCATAGCCGGAGGCCGGAGGATACTGAGGGCAGGTGGCTGTTCAGGTGAATATCGGGATAGGTGTACAACACGCAGCCGGACGGCTAGTGGATACATCTAGAGCGATAGGTTACCACCCCCTGGAGATAGCAACTCTGGGGATCCTTCCGATAGTTAACGTCGGGAGTGGCTCGGAACGATTGGCTAGCTACCTTGAGTTCCCCGTTGACAGGGATACTGTTACTTCTGGTGCAACATTACAACCTACAACTGTAAATATACAACTTCTTTCTCCTCGTGTGGCCTGAGCTAGTTACTGGAACGGGTTGCGCAAGTTTTCATTGGTTTGGACACTTCGCACAGGTTAAGAGCCTTGTTGCTTGGCCTGGACGAGCTGTTCGAGAAGTTTTCTTGGTATAGCGAAGAGGTACCACTTGCATAGCGAAGTTTTCCGCATTTGTCACTTGTGTTCGTTGACTGCAGCAATGTCCACACGTGATAGCATTGGGAGCAGCGAGTCTAGTGATAGTGATGTATTGGGAGTAGGGAATAGTTTTCTCGAGGACCAGGTCACTGCGGTCAATCAGGATGTGGCCGCTGCCGATAGTCATGTGAGAAGCATAGCCGACGCCGAGAACGTGAACTTCATCGACGACGGACGGAATAGTAGAAGGACGGGAATGGAGATGGATAGCAGTGCTGATAGAGATCGCCTCGGCCTCAGTTTCTCAGGACCGCTTACTGTAGACATCAGGTCGAATGCTGCGAATAATATGTTAGTGTCAGGACCACCCCCAGGACTGACGGATAGAAACTTGGAGATCGTGGCGGCGATGGATAGTGCGGGGAGGTCGGGAGGACTGGGCTATGCCGGAATAGCGGACACGTCGGGCACTCAGGGGAGGGACGCAGACGAAGGATTGCAGGAGATGCTCGCAATCCCGTCGATAGCAGATAGAGGGGATGCCGTAATGCAGCTCAGCATGCTTGCAAGCCGTCCTGTAGTGTTTGATCCAGTTATGGGAGCTACAGATTTAAATGAGTATAGGGCCGGAAGAGGTGGGATAGAAGCGGGAAACGCTAGGACTCCGACGCTTGCTATCGAGGATCTGGCTGGAATAGATGAAAGGATGGAAGAGGGACCGTTCGTCATCCCCTCCGAGCCTGTGTCCCACGGGACGAATTACGAGTCAACGGGAGGTGCCAAGGGAATCACTGGTTCCAGGTTAGAAATGGCGATCGAGGACAGAGTGGATAGTCTTGCAGTGTCATCATCGTCAGATCATGATAGGACGATCAGGAGGAATGATGATGGAATAGATGCGATGATGCCTAGTGGCGAGCTCGGTGCGGAGGGCGATCGAACGAGAAGTGCGGATAGCGGACATTGGATGGGCAGAGGGAATGGAGATGATCTCGTTCCAGGAGTGTATTCGAATAGTGCGACCATAATTGGGAATGTCGGTGCCGATCCTACAGACCTGGAGTTGATAGCTAAGGGATCGTCAGCGGTAGCGCAGAACGTGGTCAGTGAGAGCGATGATAGAGCACTGTCTGTATTTTCATCTACAGGTCTCTCGGAGGCATCACCAGGCGGGAACGTTGAAGCGTTGAAAGATGTGGGGATGGGTCAGACTAGGACGATCGGAATAGAGTGGGGATCCCATGGAATCCGGAGTACGCTCGAGGAAACGGGGGTCATCACTGACATGGACTTTGCAAAGTTCTTCACAGATCAGGGGCCAGGAGAGCCTGGATCAACGCCCATAACGATGCAATCGGATTCGCAGGAACGGTGGAACGCTGGGATATATGGTGCCGAGACCGCAGGGATAGAGAAAGACAGGTCACGAAAGATGTCGATGGGGTCGGATAGTGGGCACTCAGGTGGTCGATCTACATCAAGGAAGAGGGATAGCCCGGGTGGATGGGAAAATGGAGTTGGTACCACCAGCAAGATAGGCAAGATGGATGAGGGACTGCGTAAGCAACGAGCGGAGCAGGCCGTTAAGGAGATGAACCAGATAGCCGAGAGTGTCCCCGCAGCGAAGAAGTCGAAATCGACAGAAATTGGGGGACCGATCCATCAGGCAGGAATGATCACCCCGGATCAGGGTAGCGAAGGATGGGGCAATCGATCCCCGGCTCCACGATCTCCTGGGATAGGTGGGCAGTACGAGCATTTCGGGATCGATACTCCTCCTGAAGGACGAGGCAGGAACGACGAGATGAGGGCAACATCATCCCCACCCAGGCGGGCAAAGATGAGAGCTCCTGCTGATCCGGACAAGTCGTCGTTGGGAGAGATAGATGGCAGGATAGATGACTTGCAGACGGTGGTTGTGGACACGCAGACCGACGTAGCCAAGCTTAAGGTGGCAAGCGAATGTGCAAGTGCAATTGCTAATAGCTCAGCGGAAAAGGCGGACGTCGTGAGCAAGAGATTGGTGGAATGCGAGGAGGAGGTGAAGCACTGGAGAGGTTGGATAGAATCGCAGCAGATAGACACCAAGACAACACTGTCGCAGGAGCTGAAAGAGATGAGTCGGATCATGGACGGGAGCGTCAGCGAGGATAGGATGGATGATGCAATGGCTCCGCAACTGACCGAGGGAGCAATGCAGCTCGCACGGAGAATGAGACGGCAGGTTGAAAACGTGAAGGTGCTCAAGACCTCTGTTACGACTAGATTGAAGGGAGTGGAGGAGCGATTGTCCACAGCGGAGCATTCAGCGGACATAGCCAAACAGAGTACTGGGACGAAGATCACCACGTTAGAGACAGGATTGAACGAGGTGAGACGTGGCATAGGTGTAGTCTTCTCGAGCGTGCAAATGCGACACGAGAATGGAACATGGAAGAACGAGAGACTGGATAAAGTAGAGACGGTTTTGAATAGACAGTGGGACCAGATCAAGATAGCGGGCGAGGAACTAAGGAAGCTGAAGTCCAAGGGGAGCCAGAAAGCCGGAACAGATACGGCATCGTCGTCACATTGCAACAGCCAAGGAAAAGGTCCTGGATGCGGATGCAGAGAGCCTGGCGAGGGTCACGGCACGTGCATAGATGGGGCAGTGCGGGGCGAAACCAAGAAGCTGAGTGAAGTGGTTCTGGCGCAGAAGGAACACATAATGACCGTCGCGAGAGAGGTGATAAAGAACCGCAAAAGCGTGGCTGAGATTGTGGCGAACATGACGAAGGTTCACAAGACTTGCGAGAATGTCGCGGCAAGGACCGATCGGATGGATGAGAAGAGAAACGGAGAACAGGCCTGGGTGAAGGATACCGTGCGAAAGATGGAAAAGACAATGGAGTCAATGTCGAGCCGTATGATAGATGAACAGAAGAGAGTCACGGGCGAATTTATCCTTGTCAATGCTCGAATTGATGAGAGCGCACGGAACGAAGGGCTAGGCAAGATGCGAGGAAACGGTGCGGAGATAGGAAAGCCACCGACCATGTCACGCGGACGAGATAGTCATGGTGGGAGTGGGGGAGCTGACGGAAGAGCCAGGAGCGACAACGCCCGAGGAATAGAGACTTCGAGGACGGAATCGGCAGGTCCAGTGGTAGATCGAAGGATTGAGAATAAATGCATTGTGTTAGAACAGCAGGTGACCAAGATCACTAGTCAATTGCAGGGGTTGACCACTGTGAATGAGCGGATCGTGAGGGAGAACGCTAGCCTGCTTAGTGAGATAGAAAGCATGAAGGGGGAGAACAAAGGAGTGACAGAGTCGGTAGCGCGGATGGTTCGGGATAGTAGAGATGAGATATCTAAAATGAGAGCGGATCTTGATCTCCGAGGTAGAGAAATGATAGAACTCAAGGAGAAGAACGAGCAGTTGGAGGCAATGGTACGGGAATATGAACGGAGACTGGAGCAGGTGAAACGAAACGATAGCCTTAAAGCAGAGCTGGATAGCATGTGGCATAGAATCGGTGAGATCGGCAAGCAAAGCTCCGAGTACGCCATGCCAGCGCCGGGTGCGGGAGGTGCTTCGAACGCTGGCTCCGCAAGACCAAGTGCCGGTGCCACGCCTGCGCCAAGTTCTTTTGGGGATAGAAGAGAGCATGGAAGAAAGGATAGGCAGGGAGATGGAGGTTTGTTGGGGGAAGAGACTAGGATTAGAAGGTGCCCCGTGTGTGTTAGACAAGCGGAAATGATGATTGCGTGCCAAGGTTGCGGAAGAGAAGTGTGTGGTAATTGCTATGAATACCATGATGACTTGTGCATGCTGTGCTCCACTGATAGACGGGGATGCGATGCCGGAGGGTATGCAGGGACAGGACTTCCAAGGCCGCAGAGTGGACGCGATCGTGAAGGGGACGATGCCAGGTTCAGAAATCCGGTAGGCGGAGGGTATAACAAGTTCAAGGACACCAGAGGGATGGAGAAATGTAACGAGATATCGATAGCGAAGGAGCCATCATCCGGGGAAGTAGGACTGTGGCTGGGCGATGTTGCACACACTGCGAAGGCTGCGTATCTGTATGACGGGGACTATGCATACACGCAGGTATTGAGGGTACGCGAAAGGAGCGAAGCGATGATAGACATGGAACTCAAGTATCCTGCGTTGGAGAACCAGCTTTTTAGCGGATTAAAGAGAGCAATAAAGTCAGAGTCATTGTCGGCGAAGGTGAAGATGGAGATGTACAAGACTCAGCAAGTGGGGGATGGAAAGCCGATGACGGCCATGAGATTGCTTACGCTGATAGTAAAGCATGTTGAGATCCCGATTGCAAAAGAGAGTCAGGTGCTGTACGATGGCCTGAGTAGCACGAAGGTGATGAGTTTCCCGGGGAAGCCCGAAGAGGAGGCACTGGAGGAGTTCATGACTAGATGGGATCTAGCGCACACGAACCTTATAGGACTGAAAGGCAATACCTGGAGCGAGCAACAGCTGGGATGGATGTTGCATTCGAAAGTGCAGAGAGTTCAGGTGCTGAACCACGATATTGAGGCATGGAGACTGCTTCCGGACGAGGCCAAGACTCATACCTGGTTGCGAAAGAGAATCAAGGATAGACTGGAGATGTGGAGAGCGGACAAGAACATAGACGAGGCATCAATGCGGGTGAGTCGACAGGCATTCACGAGTGGGTACGCTGCGATGCCGGCTCAGCAGGGATCATATAGAGCACCGGTGAATAGAAGAAGCGCGTACGCCGATGATAGACCGAGGAGTTCATCGCCCGCAGGGGGAAATAGCTACGGAAGAGGGATATCTGTGGGAAGAGGCAGGGACGGACTTTCGCAGGCGGGGAGAGCCGATGACCCGAAGAATAGATATGGATCCAAGTCGCCGTTTGGAAAAAGAGGGGTCTGCTACCCCTATACGCGTGGAACTTGCCCGATGACTGCGGCGGACTGCAAGCATTCGCACGATATTTATCTGTATAGTCAGGCGGAAGAGGTCCTCAAGAAGGCGGGATACTGCTTTGAGCATTTTCGGTACGGCAGCTGCAGAAACGACAAGTGTAAAATGCTCCATGAGGCTATCCCGAATAGCATTAGGGAGGCTTTTGAAACGGTAGAGATAGAGCAGAAGGAGACGAGGCCGTCGAGCCCACATGCTGATGGTGAAGGGCCAAGTTTTCGCTAGGGGCGGGCCGAAACCCACAGGCCAGCGAGGATAGCCAGGTATATGCGGCCATGCCTGTGGTACGACAAGGGGAAGATGGCGCCGAAGGCACGCATAGGGGAATACTGGTGACGACGACAGGCAGGGAGCGAGTGAAGAAGGGTAATAGGCGAGTCAAGGGGTTGGGCTCCGAAGAGACGGGGATAGCAGGACTGGATATATGCTATTGGAAAGGACACACAGCTGATAAGATGGTACGAAAATGCAAAAACGTACACAAGAAGGGGTATGTACATGATGTGAAACGATATCCCGTGATTGAAGAGGCAAAGGCAAGGCTACGAGGAATATCCCTAGCCGAAGAGGTCGTGCTGGACATACTTGCCGGGGAGCAAGGCGAGGAAGGTAGGGATGCATCAAGACTGGCTGATAGGATAGTGGAGGAATGCAGGAGAATAGGTATAGTCGACGAGAGATTCCGCGTGGATAGTCGAGAGGTTAGTCAACCGGCGGCGTCTGCACAGCATTGCTTGCCCCCGGTAATGAGACGATGGATGATAGACTCGGGGTGCGCTATGGATCTAATAGCAGAAGCAGACCTCACCCAGGATGAAAAAGATATGGCCATTGAGGCGAAGAAAGTGAGGTTCAACACTGCCAACGGCAACACCACGTCAAAGCAAGAGATATGCATGGATATACAAGGGATGCCTGAGACGATGAGGATTAGAATGCTCGAGAGTACTCCCGCTGTTCTATCAATGGGGAGGAGATGTATGAAAATGGGATATTCATTTCATTGGCTGGCGGGTGCAAACCCCGTGTTCGTCAAGCCTGATTCGAGCTTGATAGTGTTAAAAGTCATCGGGGATATCCCATACATGGTGGATAGAATGTCAACGGTTGTTAACGAAAGTGAGCGTAATGACTATCACATCTATCCTGCTATGCCAGCGCCTCTTGCGATTGAACTGCCCGTGCGAGGAAATTCCAGTCCGAGGAGACTTGAAGAGAAACAGGATGAATGTAGCCCCAAAAGCGTGGACTCGGACACGGATAGAGACACCGAAGAGGAACCGATAGGAAAGGCCACCAACGATGACGGGAGGCTACTAGACAAGTGGATGTTAACGGGTAATAAAGCGGTGTGTTTCCACAACAAGCCAAGAACGAAGACTTGTGATCCATGGTTTGAAACACTGAAATTCCCAGAGATACATGCACTAGTGCCGCGATTCGCCGAGAGATGTAGATCCAAACGTGTGTACAAAGATGGCAAAACCGTGGCGGAATGGATAGACTGGGTGGACAAGTACAGTGAGGGAGAGAATAGAGACGCGGAAGAGGACTTATGGACAGGCAAGACCATGTTCAAGATAGAAGGGCTCACATTCGAAGGAGCGGATGCAGGAGAAGCGGTGCAGAGCGATAGCGCGAAGGTGAGAAAACATATCTTGAATAGAATGGCTGCGGACGAAGACGCGGGGCTAGATGACCTGACGATGATGCTGGACAAGAACATCGGTACCGGTGGCGAGGCAGAGACGCTAGTCGAGATAGCAAGGTGTTTATGGCCACTTGCTCCTCAAGAGATACTTGACGGCGGAAAGGCACATAAGCCCCAGGGAGAAACGAGACCTGAAATCATGAAGATAAGGAAAGCGATTGAAGGGAGCAGAAGGGTTATTGTGCACATTTGTTGTGGAAAGTCAAGGGGAAAGTTTGATGACATCGCAAGCGAACTGGGAATGAGTGTGATAGATATCGATATGGAGGAGAACGTGCTGCGATCTGATACATGGTGGTGGCTAGTGAAGCTGGCCACGACCAATTTGGTTTTTTGCTGGCTAGCCGGACCGCCTTGCAGAACGAGGTCCGTGATGAGATACAGAAGGCCTGGTCCGATTCCGCTTAGGTCGAGGAACGGACCGGAGAGGTGGGGATACTCATTTATCAGTTGGGCACAGAAGCAGGAATGCCGGGACGACGATATCATCATACTGCGCGTGTGCATGCTTGTGGTGATAGGAAAGGCACGTCACCGACGATTGAGAGCCCCAACGATGTGTCTCATTGAGCAGCCCCAGGACCCCGAGACGTATTGGGATGATACGCCAGAAGGGGGATACGCATCATTGTGGGCGACAGAAGAATGGGATAGGACGAGTGCCATCCTAGGAACGAAGCTGTTCAGTTTTGATCAGGGACCGATGGGACACTCTAGGAAAAAGCCGACAACGATAGCGACTGACGCAGAGTTGATAGGATGGGCGGTCAATCTTAGAGGACCAGGGACTGGAGCGACGAATGATAGCAGTGATAGAAGCAAGGGCGAGATGGGCGAATCGCAGAACTGGGCGGAGTGGGCACCGGGATTACTGCGAGCCATTAAGGAGACTATGCGTAAGCACCACCGAGTATCATCAGTGGCCGAAAAGGGGATAGACGAGAGGAATAGGGAGACAACGATAGAACAAGATGATAGTGATGGTCGACTGAGAACGACGTTCTACTGCGCCGCGTGTAAGGCTGATTCATCCGGGGTATGCGGGTTTTGTGAAAGAGCTTTAAGTCCTGAGCAGATTGAGGCGGGACAAAGCGCACGCAATATGACGGATGTGGAGTTTCAGCTCGTCCGCGGAATGAAGAAGAATCCGGATGACGACCTAAGGATCGCGGAGCAAGTCGTCGCTGTACCCGGCGAAGAAGAAAGCACCGAAAACGAAGGCGAATTGGATGTTGATATAGATTTGCCCGGAATAGCCGACGAAGAACAGGCCAGAAGAGGAGTGGGAGAGCCTCAGAAGGATGATAGCGCCGGTGGCATGGGAGAAGTGGAACAAACAGAGGCAGAAGTCGGACCTGCAGATCAAGTTCGAGTTGCGGATAGACTTGGCGAAGGGATAGGGTCGAGCAAAGCTGTGAGCATCCGGAGAGCAAGATACTCACCGGAGTATGCAAAATCGGCGGAACATTTGCTCACGCATCTCCCAAAGAACATGCACTGCGTTGCCTGTCGACAAGGCAAAGCAATAAACGTTCCCTTCAACAGGGGCGAAGGCATCACCGACAAGGGTGCCGAGAAGTTCGGGGAGAGGGTCACTGCAGACACGATAGTTCTTCGCAGCAACAAAGACAAGGGAATCCGCGGAGAAAACAATGCAATCGTGATGTTCGACTTCAAGACACAGTGGATACACTGCACGCCCGTAAAGTCCAGGGGAACGGATGAGTTTGTGCGAGCTATCAATGAGTTCCGAGGCCCAGATATGGTAGTGCATTGTACGCAGACGGAGCCGGTGAATTCTCAAAAGCCTGCGACGTCATAGGAACTTGCAGGGCGACTTCTACACCCGGATTACCCCGAACGAATAGCATAGCGGAGCTCAAGGTCAAAGAAGTAATCTACGGTGGCAGAGTATTGCTGAGACAAGCAGGACTAGAACCGAAGTGGTGGCCGTACGCTGTGCAGACGTTCTGCTTCCATAGGAACGTACAACAAGTGGACGGGGTAAGCCCGTACGGGAAAAGACATGGCAACGAGCAAGACAAAGTGAAACTGATTCCTTTCGGGGCACTTGTTAACTACCTCCCCATTGCCGAAAAGCCTAGAAAAGCTGGCAAAGAGGACGCGGCCCTGCTCGAACGGGGGGATCCTGAAAATGACGCTCTTGAGATTCTCGGAGCTGATGAAGATGTTTCGAGCATGGCCTTGCCCTCTGAAACGAAGGAAACCAAAGAACAACGCTCGCAAAGGGAGGAAGAGCTGAGAGAGATCGATAGACGTGCGCTCGATATGGTCATGACGCAGGACTTTGATGTGCAGCATGCAAAGGACCTCATCCTGAAGTTCACTTCGATAGAAAAAGGAATAGCGAAGAATTCGCGGAGCATGGCCACCGGTAGAGGGTTCATAGTCCTGGGGCTGTATGCGTACGGAGGAAAGGTTGGCATTACGAATAGTGCCAAAGAATATCCGGGGATAGCCATGGTGTGCTGCGAGCTGATAGCAAAATGTTTCCCAGAAGCTACTTTTACAACGGTGATTGTGTCTGTCGGAACCAGGATGGGGCCTCACAAGGACAAGTTTAACGAGAGCCAGACGTACAACTTTGTTGTGCCGGTAAGCGAGAGGGCGGGTGAAGCTATGATCTGGACAGAAGAGGAACAGTGTGAGAATGAGAGTGGCGACGCCGCCGGGATAAAGAAAGAGGTGCTTCCGGGAAAATGGATATGGGGAAGGACTCGGAAGGTTGATAGTGGGCTAAAGTTCAATCCAAGAGTTTGGCATGCTACCGAAGATGCCTTGGCGCCGGAGGATAGAGTGATAGCGGTGGGATATACCCTGGCAGCGGGTAAAAAGGCATCTGTGGACGACAAGTGGAAGTTGATGAGGCTGGGCTTCAGATTGGATGAGCACTTTGCGACATTAGCGGATGGCTTATGCCAGGCAGCGTGTGCAGACGACGGTGGGGATGGGGAAGAATATGTAGATCACGACGCCGAGGAAGAGCAAGCGTATGCCATGGCATCCAAGGCAAAGTTCGACACTCCGACATCACCCGGATTGTTCCTAGGTTACGCGCTCCAACCAGGGGGTGTTCCGAGCGGAGACTATATAGTGGTTGAGCTGGCGCACCTGTATCACGGATGGACGGTACCGTCGATACACCGCGTGAAGAGGATAGTACTTGACGAGGAGATGCCCAACTACTTCCCGATGCAAGCTGTGGCTGATAGGAAGTCGAGAATCATGACAGCGACTCGAGCTGATGCCCTGGCCAGATTGGAACTGGAGAGAGAGGGGCAGCAAGGAGAGGAGACGGAGGAAATCTTCGCAGAGGAGAGAAGGGTACGAGCCGATGTGATGAGACAAATTAAGTGCGACGATCAGCATCTTCAAAACGGGGATTTCTGGGAACATGATGAGATAGACCATTCGTGGACGCTTCATCACATCTTACCCCGAAAGGAGCTGTGTACCCCAGGCGAGGAGGTCAAAGGTACAGGTGGCCCCGGGGATAGAGAGCTGGGTCCAAGGAGGCGAACGTGGATAGTGTACGCCGATGGTACATCGGAGGTACTGGATGAGGATAGAATGAAGGGCAAGAAGAAGATCACCAAGAAATGGACGGGGTGCACTACGTTCTGGGAAAAGGGGGAGCCTGAGGGAGAGATAGAGGATGAAGCCAAGGAGCGGGCGCGGGGAGAGAAGGCGACGGGTATACGGGGGGTGGGTTTAGACTACGAACAGGACATGCCCAGGATAGAACGGCCGTACGCGAGATCTCACAAACCCAACTCCATTTCGTCGGCAGAGTGGAATAGGATGAGTCCGGGACAGCGACTGCGCTATATAGAGGGAGACAAAGAGAGGATCATCAGAGGAGAGAGGCCTCCCTCTGCCGTTCGAGGGCAAGAGGGAATAGGACCGCGTCCCGCAGAAATTGGAGTTCGAGAATGGATGGAGAAAATCACCGACCATGGCCAGGACTTCTCACCGCAGGAGTACCGATGGGATTCTCCATCGGGAATGCCTGAGGGTGGCCGAGTGTGGGCAGTAAGAAACAATCGCGCCACATCCTACCGATTCTATGGCGGAAGGGACAAAAGACGGCTCGAGCTCTGGTGGAGGGTCACTCGGAGCGCCAATACTGGAGAGGTCTTAGAATCCATTGAATATGACTCATGCATACAGGCGGAGATGATGCGCAATAGAGGGAGATACCGATTCGTTGTGCCCAGGGACATCATCACGGAGTTCTGGTACATCCCTGACGGAGGAGAAGACCGACGAATCAGGGATAGAGGAGAACCAGCAGAACCTGCCGCACCGGCATCCAGGATGGGAGATACTGAGGAGGTTGCGAAAACCATCAATCAATTGTGCAGCACAGCTGGAATAGCGCGAACGCCGTCCGACAACATCATTGGGGAAATAATGAGGGAGTTGGGCGAGCAGCCTAAAGTGCAGGTCATGGGGGTCGGAATAGAAGAAATAGGGGATAACGGAGGTGAGAACGTATCTTGGATATCGGGGGAAGGATGTGTGATAGGAGAGGGTGTGACGGATGTGGTCATCGCTATCGATGCGTCTAGCGAGGGCATGAGTGTAGAAGTTGACCGAAAGGCATCCGGTTGGAGACGTGAGGAAGGTCTAGATAGTACGCGAGAGGCTCGAGATAGAGTGTTTGGTAATATAGAAAAGGTTATCACCGACGCCAACAGCAGAGGAATAGTGGCTACGACCATCTGGATAGGCGGCAAAAGTCGATTGGCCGACGAGACCATTGTTCGAATGGCGCTTGCCTGGGACATGTGGATAGTACGGAGTGATGGATGCATGCTGGGTATGAATGACGGGGTGGACGCGTCGTGTTACATAGGAATGGTCACACCATGTATGATGAATGCGATCGCGGCGGACATGTTAGCATGCGATCATATGCCAAGGGATCATGAGTTAATGTCGCACATGGTGAGGATATCGGACACGAAAATGGACGTACAACGAGAGCAGGAGCGTAAAGCGATACGCGAAATGATCAAGGTGATAGAGGACGTGGGAAACATCTGCGGCGAGGAAGAGGGTGACTCGGTGTCGATGGCATGTGAAGAACACGAGGGAGAATATCTCGGATATAGCAGTGGTATGGTGACACTGGACGTGGACTCCTTGGCACAGCTGGAAAAGGGAACGATTAGAGGTGACGAGACTGGGGGATCACTAGAGAAGCTGCTGAAGATAGCCAAGAGAAGAATGAACGGAGGAAACTCGTATTGGGTGATAGACATGGAGGGAGACGACGAGCACGTCGACGATGCTACGGATAGAGAAGATCAGACGCTGGTGAGGAACTATGCTGCTGCGGCTGCCGAGGATGGGGCACCGTACATCAGTCGTGAGGAGCCCAGATGGAAAAGATGCATAGTTATGAATAATCCAGGCCGAGAGGCAATGGGGGAGGTCTTCGGACCCCGGGCGAGACACATACAGGACCTGCGCGTGATCCTGGTCGACGGCGACGACATAGGCAAGGTTATGATGATGAAGCCAAACAGTCGCCGCACCAGACATAGCACCGGAGGGGCCGCAGTAGCTTACCCTGGAGAAGAGCTCGAGGTGGGAGACATGAACTGCAACGGATGGATAGTAGTGCTGACCGGGGAGAGGGAGAGCAGCGACACAGACCGACGCCACGACCAAGATAGAGAGGAAAGCTCCGGATTTGACGACCAGAGTGATGTGTTTGATTCAGAAGGATGGACGCTGTCGGACTTGGAGGAGGAACGGGAACCTGTGGATGAGGCATTCTTCAGGGCCGGGCACGCTGAAACCATCAACCTCGAGACTATGGAGAAGGGCGAATGCGACATAGTCATGTGGGAGGCAGAGAGGAATGCACTGGTCCTCGAACTAAAGGACGACATCCATGTTCCGTTGATAGGATACACCTGGGTTCGTACTGGGATAGCATATCCGGAAGATCCTGGCACAAGTGTGAGAGTGTCTGCGCTTGGACAACTTGTGGCGGAAACTATGTGCGACGTCATAGGATACGAGGTATCACCTGAGCGAGAAATCCTGGTGGCTATACAGAATAGGAATAGCTTTCCCATCACGTTTGGAGGAAGAGGGGGGCCAATCATGAGAATGGAGTTCGCTAAGGGAGTATGTCTGCGACCGAGGATGCGCGGGTGCATGATGCCTGAGAACGTGAAGGAAGTGAGACATCGTAGGGCACATCGGGAGAGCAAGAAAGCAATCTGGGCAAGAGAGGCCCGTGCGAGGGAAAGAGACAGGGATAGTGCGGGTCATGGACTGAGAGCAGGGAGGAATAGAGATGAGGATAGGCGGCGAATCGGCGTCAAGCATGTCTCGGATAGGGCATACAGATGCCGAGAATGTCGACGACTGCTGGAGGGAAAAGCCAAGGTACCTAGTTTGATCCTCACGTCGATGACGCTATGCTTCGCATGCTTCATGAACAAGCATACTACGCCCGTTGATAATTTGATCCGGCAGGGTTATCAGACTGAAGACGAGGAGTATGGAGATGGAATAGTCGCAGTCCCTGCTATACAGGTGGATGCAGATCAAGAGGATAGTTGGGAAGAGGTTGCGGAAAATGAAGTGTGTGATAGCATCGACGAGACAGTAGGAGAATGTGAGCCACTGATGGCCACAATCATAGAGGACGAAGAGGAAGACATCGAGGAAGTGTTCGGACTTGTCGCTAGACCCGTGACGAAAGCTGAGAGGGCGATCAACCCCAAGGCTCGGGCAGCGCTTGATAAGGAATGGAAAAAGCTGATGGATCAAGTGGTCTGGATAATGGAGGAGGTGCGTTCGTGGAAGGACGTTCAACGGGAGGCAATGGATAGAGGGGAAATAGCTCATGTAGGTCGTATCTTCGACATTTGTGTGGAAAAGAACTGGGAGCTTGCTGAAGACGATCCTCTTAGGAAGTATAAGGGGAGAGTTGTGTTTGAGGGATGTCATGTCAAAGACCAGGAGGGAAAGTGGGCCATCTTTCAAGAAATCACATCATGCCCCGCGACACTTGAGGCAGGCAAGATGGCGGATGCCTATGGGATGCTGCCAGGACACGACATCGAGATGTCGGACGGTGAGTCGGCATACACGCAGGCGCTGTTGGGGGGGCCTAAAACATGGATACGGATCCCGAGGGATAGGTGGCCAGATGAATGGGAGGGCATAGACGACCCCGTGGTGCCACTGAGACTAGCTTTATACGGGCATCCGGATGCCGGGGGGTTCTGGGAAAAGCACTGCGAAAAGGCCGTGACTGAGGTCGGCTTCGAATTCCTCTCAGATTGGCCTAGTGTGTTCTTCCATAAGGAGCTGAAGCTGATGCTGGTGATCTACGTCGACGACTTCAAGCTTGCGGGGCCCAAAGAGAACTTAGCGATAGGATGGGAGAAGCTGGCGAAGAGAATCAAGCTCGAAGAGCCACGAAGTATGGGTAGGTACTTGGGATGCTTGCACACGGCTAGCGCGATACCTTTTCGGTCGCCGTTTGAGCCGAGACACGAGTGGACGAAGATCATCGAGCCCAAGAAGGAACCGCCTAACTTCGTGGGGAAGGCCGAGGCGCAGGAAGATAGTCCAGATGAAATCAGGATTCTTCGATACGATGTTACCGATTTCATGAAGCAGTGTGTGGATAGATATCAAGAGTTGTGCTCGACGGCATATCCTAAGCCACTGGATAAAGCTAAGACCCCATATCTCGACGAGAGCCGCCCAGAGTTCGACGAGAACCCAGTAGACGACAAGGTGAACGAAATTATGGGGATAGCCAAGTACGAGCTGCCGGATGAGGGGCCGGGAGTGTTGAAAGAGCACGCCCCTGCGGTACTCATGAAGATCTTGTATGGGGCCAGAGTCGGAAGGTATGACCTTCTGCGACCAGTACAGGTTCTGGCGTCGAGGCTGACGACCTGGACACATCTCTGTGACAAGAGAATGCATAGACTGATCTCATACATCAACGAGACGACCACAACGAGCCTCTACGGATGGGTCGGGGATAGGATAGGAGACATCCGTCTTGTACTATACTGCGACGCCGATCTTGCCAGCGACAAGAACGACCATAGATCCACGTCGGGGGTATATCTTTGTCTTCAGGGACCGCACACTTTCGTTCCTATAGCCGCTTACTGTAAGAAGCAAACGTCGTGCTCCAAAAGTACCCCTGAAGCTGAGATAGTAGCCCTGCACGATGGCATCACGAAACAAGGAATACCGGGGTTGACACTATGGGAGATGATCAAGGAGAGTATAGAACCCTTGATAGTGGCAGAGGACAATGAGGCGGCTGTTAGAGTGATTGTATCGGGCAAGAATCCGAACATGAGGTACCTGTCTAGAACACAACGAATAGACATAGCTAGGCTGAACCAGTTCTACGAGGCAGTCATGTTCACGTTTGTCAATTGTCCTACTGAGTATCAGGCTGCCAACATGATGACCAAGGCCATCAATGAAGCACGAGAGTGGTTAAGGGATATGTACACTACCGCACATTTCGGTGAAGAGGAGTTCGGGAACGCAACGGGAACCATCTTAGCTATGCCCGCGTGCCGGGGGGTATCCCAAAATCAGCTCGAGTATGACATCAGGGATAACGTTGGGATAGCAAAGTCCATAGTGGGAAGATGGATAATTTGGGAAATGGTGTGGGATATCAAACACTCGCCAATTCTGGAGGTCGATGAGGCGATCGTCGGTGAGTGCGACGGGATAGTTGTGATAGCACCGAAGCGAGTTGACTCGCCGTCTCGACTAGCCCGCGGAGCAGAGCTTAAGCTGGGAAGAAAGGACCAAAGTGCGGCTGATAGCCTAGCATTACTGGTCGACAGAGTGATCGCTGCGGGCATTGGGATTGTGCTGATCAATCGCAGTGATGCCGCCATATCCGAGGGAATAGCGAGAATTCTTGCTGCACGTGGAAAACTGGCTCGAATGCGGGGAAAGACGAAGATAGGAGAGCTTCACGACAAAGGAGAGGACGTACAATGCACCATATACATTAGTGAAGAATCAAAGGCTCGGATAGATAATAGCAATATGGTGAATATTGAAGAACTTTGTAACGCTCTTCAACGACGTCTTGACTAGAGCGAATTTTGTGTGACCTTGAGTTGCATGCAGGTATAAGGAAGAAGAGGGCTCTAGCGACCTGCATAGCGTGGAGCCATGGGAGAGATGTTCGGATCGGTGTCGCTGAGTGAGCGGGATAGAGATATCGGAAGCAGTGAAGATCCTGGGACAGCTTCGTCTTCGAGGACAGTAGGGGTACGATGGCAACGCCCAGAGCATCAGACCAGGGATGCAGGAGAGAGGGAACGATGTGATCGAGCACAGGCCATGATAGACTTCCTGGAGAAGGTGTTTTCCGACGCGGATAGGTACCTCAAGGCCGAGACGGAGGATGGAGTGCCAGGGGTGACGACGTACTCGTATCTGCCAGTCGGAGCCAAGGAGCGAGAACAGGCTAGAATACACTGGATGTTGGAGGGAAATCTAGAGATGCAGGAGGTATGGGCTAGACGGGCTATCCCCAGCCCATTCAAGGACGATGCAGACTTCAAGAAATGGATGAGCAGTGGGATAGCTGGTGTGCGAGCGGAAGAGGCCCAGGCCAAGACGGCGAAGAAAGGAGGTAAGCGTTCAGCCGTGGGATACGATGTGGATAGAATGCGAGTGCACAAGATTATGTATCTCTGGGAGGTACTACGGTGTACAAGGCGGAATCCTGAAGCATGGATAAGGGAGAAGATCCCTCTGATAGCTGCGACTGTGACGGATGCCACGGACTACCTGGAGAGGGTGATAGCGAACTGGGATAGGCCAAGGTCGCATGGAGGGGCGACGAAGCCGCCACCCCAGGCGAGTCCTGATGCCGGGAACCTGTCGAAGGAGAAGCTGAACGACTTGATAGGGGTGCGATTGGCAAGAGGGATGGACGTGCCTGGATGTGCCATGCCCACAGCGGGCACGGGAGGAGACGTTGATACGCCATGGGCCCCTAAATTCCTCGGCGCGACTGGTGAGACAGAGAAGTCCTTCCAGAAGGGGAGATCATATGAGAGGATGATAGCTGGTGTGGCACCGATAGCCATCTCTGTGGGAGGGGTGTATGACGTCACGAACGGAAGTAAGGACCCGTTCAGGGCTAGCTGGGGAGGGATCAGCAGAAAGACCCTAGATTGGGCGGAGATCCACATGGACGACACAGAGAAGAGCCCGTTCGATGATGCGATCAAAGGCATGATGACGTGGTTGGCCGTGCGACCATTGAAGTATGCAATTCCACCGTCTCAGGTTGCAGAGCGGATAGCGGTCAGCCATAAGTCGAGCGAGGAGAAGCTGAAGATATGGACGGAGGCGCAGCCCAAGATCAAGGTGATAGGCATGGCAGACGAGATTATGGGGGCCTACGAGAGCCAATACTTGAAGAGAGGAAGAGACGTGATGGAGGAATTCCGGAGAAGCGAGGGGGGAGAAAAAGGATACGGAGTTATGGCGAATGCGGCAAATGGGCAGATGAAGGAGTATCTGGATACACTGTCATGGCAAATAGGGGGACCGACGTCAGTTCTACACCTGTTGCACTGGTCCCTGGCCGAAGAAGTGACCACATTTCCGGAGGTCCAGGCAGACGGGGGGGTTAAGGATGTGAAAGAACATTTCACGGATTCGCGATGTATGTGGGTACCCACGAAGGCCGAATACGCCGGAGCAGAAAAGCTGAATCAGGAGATGTCGGTCGGGAATGAGGAGTTCAATGTGCCCGGGTGGATTTTCCACGGAACGTCTCTAGAGGCGTTGTGGTCGATGATAGCATCTGGTGGGATAGATCGAAGCCATCCGCTGGTCACGTGGACGACCGGCGCTCCCAGTGTGCACGACTCTGCGGGATGCTGGTTTGGACGGAGCATCTGTGGTACAGCATCATACTCTACATGGCATTCGTTAGGGAATGGATGGATAGTAAGAGTACTGGCCGGCTTCAGAAGGATAGGCAAGAATGTCAAGATGGATGTGGGGACAAGGAGATCGTCGGTGCCTGACGGGCAGATCCGACTGGATGTGGATAGAGTGGAGATAGACGGGGTATTGTTCTGCTTTATGAGGGCCACGAAGATCATCGGGCAAGCACTTATCTGTAGGCCGAAGCACCCGGGTTTAGGAGCGAATAGCCATCTCATGAGTGAGATGTCGGCACTGATGGAGAAGCATCCACAAGGGGTTGAGAGGCTGTATTGGCGCTATCACCTGAAAAAGCGCGAAATCATAGGCCCGGCCCGAGGACCTCTTCCTGAGCGCCCCGTGGATTGGAAGATGGAACGTGAGTTCCTGCATCGGGAAGGTGACGAAAATGTCACGAAGGTCGTCGAACAGCCGACTGGCTCAAGAAGTGGTTTGATAGAGCTCATGAGGGGATGGATAGCAGAGTTGCCTAGCGGTGGGGGCGTGTCCGGGCCTGATCGAGACAAGGACTACTACCCGGTGGATAGTGAATGGGCCAATGTGATACGTTTATTGGAGTATATGGGGATAGAGGCCCCAATGGCCACGGGACACGATAGCGCCGTCGTGAAGATGCCGTGGAGGAGTTTTGTGGGGCCAGCCATTTACAGACGGTGTATGGAGAGCAGCGGGATAGAGGAGAAAGTCATGGAGAAGGCGAATAAGGCCACGCACCACATGGGCAAGGTTTTGGAAATGGCGGACGTGGGGAGCATAGTGTTGGGGATAGAAAAGGCACCCAGGAAATATGGGTGGAACAGACCGGAGGACGTCGACCAGAGCTGGGCGTTCGAGGCTCAGGCCTGGGCGGCTGTCATTGGCATAGGAATGGGCGGAGTTGGAGGGAGATTGATGGAGCCAGCGCTTTCGAGCGAGCTTGAGTCCGCGGTGGAGACCTACGAGTGGATGTTTGACATAGCTACTGCATTCCATGAGCGCAAGGCGGCTGAGCTGGTGACATGGTGGGCGGAGGGAATGAAGCCGCCACTTCAGCTCCGATGTAGTGCGGATCAGAAGACCTACGTACACATCATCATACCTGAGGGGATAGAGGGCGTCTCGAATAAGAAGAATCCGGCGTCACCGGGGGAAGTCCGAGAGTGGATAGCAAAGCTATTGAAAGCGCACGGAGACTGTGGAAAGGCCGCGGAGAGTATGTCGTTCATTACACACAAATTGACGGGAACGCAGGAGATGACCTACCAGGGTGCGTACAAGAAGATTCAGGAAGTGTGCAAGGAATGCGTCTCGAAGGGCTTGGGAGGGAATCAAGTGACGAACATTATTGTGGTGTTGGCCCCGGCTGGAATGGCAGCAGGGAGTGCTCGCCGAGCAATAGACGAGGTTAGACGGTTCGAGGCCACGGACGACGACACTAAGACCAAGGTGGCGAGGGAGACGAGGGAGACGATCAGGAAAGCCAATGCCAATGTGCTCTGGGTAGGGCCCGGAAGTTTCGAAGAGAATGGATTCCTCAGCAACTACAGAGTCAGGGAGGAGGCTAAGGAGCTGATAAGGGCTGGAGAAGCCATGGATAAACTGATGAAGAAGTCTGGAATCATCACTCTGCCTTGGAACGTTATGCGTACGGCGTTCCCTCGAATAGGGGTGGACGCGGGAAAGTTGTACATCAGTGCCGGGCGAACGTTCGGCTTCTGGGCGCAGATCCTGTTCATCTCGATGTTTGGGATGATGTGGCCGACCCCGCGAGACATGGAGTTATATGATAGGGAAACTTCAGCGATTAGGGAGGTGATCAGCGAGGAGGGCAGGGATAGCATTGGAGAGGTTGGAGTATGGCTCAGACGCTGGATAGAAGTGGCGAAGGCAGACCGGTCACTGAAAACGAAAGTGATTGTGCCAGAGACAAAGATCACGGGAGCCACGGAGAGTCTTAGGACATCGGATAGACAAGGGGTGTATACGGAGATGGCTGCGCGGATAGACGAATCCGTATGGAGGACGATGTGTGGCAAGGCTGAAGCTCACTGTGTGACGGCTGGAGATAGGAGCTCCTGGCACCGGATGAAGGTGATCATCTACACCGCAGCTGGTTTCCACATGAAGGATAGTGAATACCAAGCTCTGAGGGCTATGGAGGCTATCGGCCAACTGCAAGCGATGGCGGATGACGCTGAAATGCAAGAGGACGAGGCAGAGACGGCTGGTGAGGAGGATGACGCTATGGATGAGGATAGACCGGGGGGACAATCTGCCCAAGATGAAGACGCACTAATGGCCGAGAGCAACACGGACGGCAACGATGAGGGCTTCGCCACCGTGAAGAGCCGATCGGAACAAAAGAAAGCGAAGAAGGAAAGTCGGGAGGCGAAGAAGAGAAAAGAGTTGCTAGAAAGTGCAAAGGAGCTAGCCAACGAACGACAAGAGAAGCAGGCAAGAGATGAAAAGAGGAAGAGCGCCGAAGCGAAGGCGGGTGACGGAGGAAATGGCGGAGCAACTAGGGGCACCGCTGGGATAGGTGATCAAGGGGATAGGCCGCCGGCTCCACCAGTGCCACCCAGAGGCGATACCAAGGGGGCGGTTATGGAAGCTCCCAGATGGAAAGGTGGTGCTGGGACGGGTAGCAACGTCAAGACCCTGAGCGACCTCAAGTCCGAGCAGGAATATTCGGGTAGAGAGACGCAGCAGGAAACGAGAAGCGGAGACAGTGGCGAAGGACCGATGGTGATAGGAGGCACGGTGGGAGTAGTTGCCGACGGGACAGAACTGGATCGAGTGGAATGCGTGGGTACTGGAGAGAGCGGGGGGATATTGAGATTGAGGATGGAAGAAGAGGGATCGCCTGTGATAGAGGCCCCATGGTCGAGGAATACGAGGGCAGGACAGGTACTGGGGGAGGGGCATTTGATAGAAATGCAGCACTGGATTCGCTGTTATGGAGCCCCACCGATGGCATGGACAACGATAGTGGTACAGGTGATACGCAGGATGATTAGAGCGACGTGCCCGAGGGAGGTTACCGATGAGATCACGCCCAAAGAAGTGTACGACATTGTGAAGGCGGGAATATATGACTCACAGGTGCTGTCGGGGACGAGGCCTGGCGCCGAACCGTCATACACCGGGATAGCTTTGGGAACTTTGATGAGAAGCAGGATATTGAACGTTGAGAGCAACGTCGGAGGCATGAGGAAGTGGGTAGAACAATTCTATCGTGTGTGGATGGGCATGAATGGAATATTGGGGACCGTGCCAGAGTTGAGAGCTGACGGAGGCAGACTAGGCCGGCCTGGACACAAGCCTCCATCGATTTCACCGCCGCCGAGTGAGCCTAGAGTCAAGCCTACATCCAACGACGCGGATGAGATAGAGGTGGAGATGCGGTGGACTATATACAACGTAATGATAGAACCAGAGACACTTTCCCTAGGTTATGAAGAGCTCGAGATGCTGTGGGAGACGAAGTTGTTCGAGGTTGTCCAGAGGGCCGGGGAGCATTTGATAGATCGCGTGATGACGAGGATGGAAGCCGGTACCGGGGGCTACCCGGATAGCATGGACGTTGCGGACATGGTGGAGGAGGTGACAAAGCAAGGATTCGGATCCGAGACGGGGGGCACTACTCCCCTGAATAAAATCGAGTTTTCGAACTATGTGGTGAGAATATGGCTGGCCAAATTCGTCAGGACGATGATTCTTGAAGACATGAAGTTCCCGAGGGAATGGGCCAACACCATGGCATGGTGGATAGCGCAGAACCTGATGCTGGTTAAGCGTGAGACTGATATTGTGGAGATGATAGGGAACGACAGCACGCTGTTCGAGGAGATCATCAGTTCGATGAGAAGGATAGAGAGCATGGGCCAAGGCTATCCGGCAGACTATTATCGGTGGATAGAAGAAATCAAGGAGGATGCGCTCAAGGAGGCACTCAAGGGCAGGAGGAGCGCAACAGGGGTAAGACCTGAACCGCTCGACTCGGTGGCCGAGGCTGAGGAGCACGGGGTGAACGCGAGGGAAGCAAAGGACGCCACAATGCAGATAGATGCGGGGGGAGAGATGAACGAGCCCGAGAGTCCGGAGATGGATAGCAGGATGGAGGGCGTGGAAGCTCATGAGGCGATGGAGCCAGATAGTGAGAACGAGAGAGGTCAAGGGTTCTCGGAGTTGTTTGGACACGGTGTTGATACGATAGCTGACAGGGAAGAGGATAGTCATGTGGCACGACAGAACCCGGAGATTTATAGGCGAGTCGTGGAGGATGTATGGAACCAGAAGCACAACTTCCCATTCCCGTGGTTGGACGAAGCGAGGGCGGAGAGGGACGAGCTCGTGAAAAAGATGACGGACAAGGTGCATGAGCGGGTCACCCGGGAGAACCCGATAGAGGAGAGCAACACGAGAGGGTCGG
>CAJNDS010002358.1:0-32820 GCA_905221605.1 Symbiodinium natans
GAAAGAGAGAAAGAGAGAAAGAGAGAAAGAGAGAAAGAGAGAAAAGAGAGAAAGAGAGAAAGAGACAAAGAGGACCCCTAGTGCTGCAGCAGTGCCCTTCTTGCCCCTTCCTGGTGGACAAGCGTTCATCAAAAACCCTAAACCCTAAACCCTAAACCCTAAACCCCCAACGGCGTAAGCCAAAGAAGAGGCATCCCCAAGATGCCCTAGACACCTGCAAAGGGAACCCTAAACTAGGATGCCCAGTAGTACTCTTATTCCCTTTTTGGGGGGTTTAGGTTCCCTTATTATAAACCCCTTTAAGCAAAAAAGGGCACCCTTTTTAAGCCTAGGTTACTGGACAGCCTAGTAAAAACCCTAAACATCTTAAACCAAAAAGCTAAAGGCTTCGTGCCCTTAATACCCGCTTCGTACCCTTAACACCCGCAATTCCCTCAATGCGCCCCTTAATTTCTTGAATGCTCTTCATACCCTTAATACCCCCCTTAATACCTGTACTGCCCTTAAGAATACCCTAAATAACCCTTAATTCCACTTAATTCCTTGATACCCTAAAAAACACCCTCAATACCCTAAACCCTAAACCCCCTTCCTACCCCGTGTTACCCTTCATACTACCCCGAAACCCTAAACCTTAAACCCTAAACCCAAAACCCTAAACCCTAAACCCTAAACCGTGAGCAAATGCAAGCCCCGAGGCCTCATGTGCTTCTGCAAGCCTCTGGGCTCTGAGGCCTTAAACCTTGACTTCAAACCGTGAAAGGTTCCACAGATGTGTAGGGCTTAGGGTTTAGGAGTTTAGGGTTTAGGGTTTAGGAGTTAGGAGTTTAGGGTTTAGGGTTCAGGGCGGTTTAGGGTTTAGGCTTCAGGGTTCCCTAGACTCCTTCAAGGGATCCAGTTGTTGGACCCACCAAACTTCGGAGCAGGAAGTATGCTTCACTTTTGTTGGTATTAAACCACTTGTCACTGTGGATAATCTAGCTTGTTTTTCCTCTCTTTTTTTTTTTTTTTTTTTTGGGGGGGGGGGGGGGGGAGGAATATGGGAGTTTAGGAATATCGCAGAGCACGATACTAAGACCCGCAAATAGTAGGACTCCCTTAAAACAGGGAACTTCCGCCACTCCCTAAACCCTAAACCCTAAACCCTAAACCCTAAACCCTAAACCCTAAACCCTAAACCCTAAACCCCCCAACAAGGTGCCCCTAGTTTCGGAAACCACCATATACGAGGCAGGGCGAGACAAAGCCTTTGTGATTTTGGGGTGTAGGGTTTAGGCTTTAGGGTTTAGGCAGTGGAAGAAGTGTCCCTTATGAATATTGGTGAGTGCGTGTTCTTGCTGGGTGTCTTTTTGAGGATGCCAAGAATACAGTTCCTGCTTGGTACCCCAAGCTGCAAGGAACACACCCATAACCGAGACCCGTTTAGCTAAGCCATGCATGGTGGGGTTTAGAGTTTCAGGTTTAGGGTTGAGGCTGAACCCTAAACCCTAAACGGTAAACCTAAACCCTAAACTTTAAACCCTAACCCCCTTTGATTCCCGAGGCTCGACCAAAATGACAACGCATAGCCGGCCAACGCGGTAATCGAGCCCCTGAGCACAATGTCAGCAACAGCTGGGCTTAGTTTTCAGCACAGGTTGCAGGGTTTAGGGCTTAGGGTGCCCGGTTGTAGTAGGAGACCCTGAACCTCGAGTCGATCGAGCCCTAGGGCTTCAGCCTGTTATAGGCTTCGCGGTCCTTAAGAAGGGTCTAAGGGTTTATTGTTTAGGGGTTAGCAGGGTTTGAAGGGCTTGAAGGGCTTTCAAACAAGGCCTGAGAGGTAAGCCGTTTTCTCCTCAGATTCCCTTAGCCCGCGAACCCCCAAACCCAAGCACCCTAAACCCTAAACCCCAAACCCAAACACCCTGCTCGGTTCAGGGCATAGGCTTTCGGGCTCAGGGTTTCAGAGTCTAGGGTTTACTTCCGAAGTCCAAAACTTTCAACAACCCTGAAGCACAAGCCCTAGACCCTAAACCCTAAACCCTAAACCCTAAACCCTAAACCCTAAACCCTAAACCCTAAACCCTAAACCCCGGAAACGGTGGAGCCGCTGAGGTCAGGAAGGCCCAGGCGAAGCCAAAGTCTGCTGATGCTGACTGAGCCACGACCCTTCTGAAGGAGGTCTCTGATCCACGAAACCTTTCCGACCTAGGGTTCTGGGTCCCTAAGCCCCAAACCCCAGAACTCCTGGTTTAGGGTTTAGGGTTTAGGGTTTAGGGTTTAGGGAAGAATTTCTCATGGTATTCCCTTATGGCCCTTTTGTAATTCTACTATAATAACCCCCGAAACCCTATTCTACTTCTTCAGGCCCCTATATTATACTATTACTCTTGGGTCATTCCTAGGAACCCTTAAATGGATCTACTTTTTGCAGCCTCCCGGGGGTCTGGGCATGGAGGCTCCCCGAAGGGACTTGGTGTTGGGGCGTAGTGCATTGACGGTTTTAGGATTATTCGGTGCCGCATGATGTTTAGGGTTTTAGGGGTTTTAGGGGTTTAGGGTTTAGGGCTGAGGGTGGGCACTCCAGAGACACGCGGGCGGGACTCTTGCGGGCTTCTCTGGAAGCGGGTACTCCAAAGTGGGCTTGTCTGCCGGCGGCACTCCAGGATGAGACACCGGGCGAGGAGGCGAGGAGCATGATGACTTAAGATCTAGCCCATACAAAAGGGCGTGGGGAACAACACGGGCCTTCTGTTTCCAAGCTGCCTCGAGAACCTCTCATGTGTGATTCTTTGCTATTAGCCGTGCTGAGTAGGGTTCAGGGTTGAGGGCTTGAGGGAAACCCTAAACCCTAAACCCTAAACCCTAAACCCTAAACCCTAAACCCTAAACCCTAAACCCCTAACCCTAAACCCTAAACCCTAAACCCCAAACCGTTCAGGGTTGAGGGCTTGATGGGTATGTGCGTTTGGCGAGGCCTAGAGCAGGATCCAGAACAGCGACGAGGATCTTGGAGACCTCCGCACATAGAAGAGCAGTCTAAATGATGGTCCCTTTTGGGGTTCAAAGCAGCCCGATACCCTAAACCCTAGACCCTAAACTGCAGACGCTACCTATATACAAGGCCCTGTGTTCAAAAAAGGGGACCCCCCGAAGGGAACAGAATTTAGACAGGCTCTAGAGCAAGAATCCTGCCCCAAAGACTTTTGGGCAGTTGCAACACCGCGGTGAGTCTCATCACTCAACACACACTCATGGAGACCCTAAACCCTAAACCCTAAACCCTAAGCCCTAAACCCTAAACCCTAAACCTTAAACCCTAAACCCACACACGTGAAGATGAGATAGAGAATCTCACATCCCTTTGCACCAGGACCAAGTTGCCACCAATATTCCCCAAGTGGCCCCACTTCTTCCAAACCAATACCAAAATAAGGGTTTAGGGTGGGGTTTAGGGCTTAGGGTTTAGGGTTGAGGGTTTAGGGTTTAGGGTTTAGGGTTTAGGGTTTACAAATCGCCCGTAAGACCCGGCCAAAGCTGGGGTTTTTGGCTTGAGGTTTCTATGAATCCGAAACCCTGACCTGAAAACGAAACCCTTAACCCAGTAAGCCCGCGCCATGGGATACCACTGAAGCTGAAGACGCAGCTTTGCACCCCTAAGCGGTTCTCCACCCAAGCCGAGAACCCCTCTCGGCCCCTCATGCTAAGGCCTGAAAAGGACCTCCCTAGGCCCACTCCAGGCCCCCTACATGCGTTCAAGGATAATTCCTGACCCTAAACCCTAAATCCTACACCCTAAGCCCTACACCCGCGCTGCCCTCGAACCACAAAAAAGTAAGCGCTTTTGCCTGTGAAGTGCATGGCTCCAGGCTATGCCCATTGCTTAGACTTGCGCCACTTCGGCGCGAGCAAAAAGAAGCCAGGAGCCAGAGTGGGGCCCTGAATTCCTCTTTTTTTTGGGGTCTAGGGTTTAGGGTTTAGGGTTTAGGGTTTAGGGCTACCAGGACCCAGATTAGGCCCTGTTTCCGCTTTTTGGTGTGTTTAGGTTCCCTTCTAAGCCCCTTGAAACCTGCAAGGGTACGATTTTAATTCCCAGGCTACTCTTGGGTTTAGGAAACCAGCCCGGCCCAGCCCTTCCGGAATTCGTCTGGGTTTAGAGTGGATTGAGTTTTGGTTTTGGGATAATTAGGGCTAAACAGTTCAAGGCTTTAGGGCACCCAAAAACCGTAAACCCTGAACCCCAAAAACCCTGAAGCCAAAAGCCCTGAACCCGAAACCCTCAACCCCAGTTGTTCTACCATTGACGGTCCCTTCACAACTCCACCAGTGACGGCCCCCAGCAGATATGGCGTTGTTCCTTTTTTGGGGGTGTGTGGCCATTCCTATATGCAGGAGGCCCACAAAGAATTGAATGCTAAGGTTTAGGGTTTAGGGTTCAGCATTTAGGGTTTAGGGTGTGTTCTTATAGCATGGGCTTACATAATCCGGGTTTGTTGCTTTTTCTTAGGCGGATTTGGGGACCCGAAACCCTAAGTGGGGATGTACTACACTCCCTACAAGGGAACCCCTTGTAGGGTGCCTTTCGGGTGTCGGGCAAAGGGTTTTTTTTTTTTTTTTTTGGGTTTTTGGGTTTAGGGTTTAGGGTTTAGGGTTAGGGGTTTAGGGTTTAGGGTAGGGTTTAGGGTTTAGGGTTTTAGGGTTTAGGGTTTAGGGTTAGGGTTAGGGGGTTGAGGGCTGGTTTCATGGTCGGGGGCTCGCCACCCCCTAGCAGCCCTAAGCCTCCACCTCGGCCTTGAACCCCTAAACCCTAAACCTAAACCCTAAACCCTAACCCTAAAACCCTAAACCCTAAACCCTAAACCCTAAACCCTAAACCCACCCTAAACCCTAAACCCTAAACCCTAAACCCTAAACCCTAAACCCTAAACCCTAAACCCTAAACCCTAAACCCTAAACCCTAAACCCTAAACCCTAACCCTAAACCCTAAACCCTAAACCCTAAACCCTACATGGAAGCATGCCAGGCTCTACCTCGTGGCCCGGCAGTGGGAGGTGCTCTGCAACGTTCAACACGACAGGGGGCATGGCGCCACGTAGGGTTTAGGGTTTAGGGTTTAGGGTTTAGGGTTTAGGGTTTAGGGTTTAGGGTTTAGGGCTTACGGTGATCTAGCGTTTGGGTTTGCCATTCCCCACCACTTGACACGTCTCGAGCCTAAACTTACCCTAAGCTCCCTCAACTCGCTAATTCTTAAACTCCCTAAACCCAACCCGGACTTGCCACCGCAGTGTGTGACCCGGTCTTCAGCGACTCGGAAGTTGAGGGATTAGGGCCGCCGGGTAAGTGGTCGGGGACTTGAAGCTTGGAAACCCTAAAGCCCTGAAACCCCTAAACCCTAAACCCCTGAAGCCCTAAACCCTAAACCCTAAACCCCTAAATCCTAAACCCTAAACCCTACCCGGACCCTAAGCCTGCCGACTTCAGGCCTGTCTGCGTTTTACGGTTTCGGGTTCAGGGCAGCGTTTGTTTTCTAATGTTTATACTGTCCTTCTTCTAACCTTAGTAGTACTGGAATGTACCCTCTTTTTGCTAGGATGCCTAGTAGACCCTATATGGGGTTTAGGTTCCCTTATACACCCCTTTAAGCAAACATGGGGGACCCTTTTTAATCCTAGGTTTGTGGGCAAACCCTAAACGATGCATCCAGCTTATGGGAGGTTCCCCGGCTGGCGGCCCTCACGGAGAGGCAGATCAAGGCAGGGCTGGGGCATTTTGGGGTCTCATGAGTCTCATGGGTCTTGCGTTCTTTGGGTTCTGGTAAGTGAGGCCCTAGGGTGCTAGGCCTTCGCGGGTTGGGTGTTGGGTTTAGGGTCTAGAGGGTTTAGGGGGTCTAGCATTGCGGGCTTTGGGTTTTGGAGCGGCAGTGGGTTTACATCATGCAAGGCCAAAGTACCCTTGCAAACTGTACCCCCCAACCACCCCGAAACCCAAAACCCCAAAACCTTAAACCAAAATCCCCTAACCTTAAGCCCCGAAGCCTTGGGTTTGGGGTTATAGCGATTGGGGTGGCAGCTTAGCAGTACATGTTTCTACATGTTTCTACGATGTTTGCAATAGTACATACCTGACGGCTTACTAGATACCCAGTTGAGGTTGAGTGTTTAAGACGCGAGAACTAACAAGCTGCAGGTACATGGGGAAGATGCCTAAACCCCCAAAACCATGAACTCCTCAAACCCCGAAAACTCCCAAAACCCCTAAACCGCTAAGCCCGCAAGTCCTAAACCCGAAACCTCCGAACCCCAAACCCCCAAAATTCCCAAACCCTTACCCAAGGCCTCATAAACCTCCCAACCCCGCAACCCCAACTCCCGTAGCCTCCAGATCCGGCTGAGCCTGGGCACCGTCCTTCCGCTGCTCCGCGCCGCCTCGATGGATGGCGCGCGTTCCAGGCGCGCAGAAGACCCGACCGGGGGATCGTTTGGCTTACTAAATACTAGATCAGTGTTAGGGATCCTTTTTACTTTTTGGGTTATGGGCTTTCTTATATATGAACAAAAAGGATCCTTTTTTCTTCCTGGGGGAACAGGGATGAAGTATAGGGGTCGGAACAATTACCAAGCGTATTCCCTTATGGTCCCTCTCCCCCCAAAAACCGATTCTAATGATTCAGGCCCGTAAATTAAACAAACCTCGTTTTTGAGGTTAGGGCTCAAGGGGATTGAAAAATCAAAAAGTTTAACTTGTGGATGTTGCCGGAATTATACCCTTAATTAACCCCAAACCCTTATTTCAATTTAAGACGGATCTGACTTTGGGTTTGGGGGTGAAGAAGCTCTACTGGGTTTGCTCTTCTGGGGGGCGTCGTCTCTGCTCCGAGTAGAGTTCAAGGAAACCTCCAATATCACAAACATAGATCAGTATATAATATGCATATATATATATATATATATATTTCATTCCAAGGCGCTACTGAAAAAACCCTATTTGGCCTTTGTCCCCAGCAGCCCCGGAACTTGTTTTAGCCCATACGCGGGCCTAATACAGAGTTGGGAGTTGGGATGTTCCCCCCTTTCTAACAGTCCTCATAAGGATTATAATCGGGGGTACTATCATCCCGAGTTCGGACTGTTAGACTATGGGGGAACATGATAAGTTGGGAGGGTAGTATACAGGGTTCGGGTCTAGGCAACATGGCGCCCTTTCTACCCCCAGGATACGGGCAACCCCAATCAACCCCACAATAGTTGTAAGCCAGTTTGCCACTGTAGAGCAGGCATATTGACATCAGTACTTGGAGGTTCTTGGTACTTATTCATCCAATTCTAACTGTACGTAGAACCCGATTGGAACCCTGTTAGGGCACTTCAGGGGCTTATAGGTGGGGGTATAAGTGCAGTTATAACTGGGTTACAAGTACCATGAACCTCCAAGTAGGGTGGCAGAATCCTGGTCGTAGATCGCTGCGCAGTTTCGCAGCGAATGCGCTCAAAAACTTGAGGGAAGAAGCTTCCAAGAATTAAGAAAAACGCCCTCATCCTAGGGATGCGGGTTAAGGCTTGCAGGGTTCAGGCGTCAGGGTTTAGGGTCTATGGGTTTAGGGTTTAGGGTTTAGGTTTCACTGTAGCGCCCCTCAACCCTCCTTCTTTTTGGAGCGTCGGCAAGGCCGATCCAGGATGCTTGCAAGCACTTCTTCTTGGCCAACTATCAGGCAGGTTTAGGGCTTAGGGCCCTAAACCCGAAACCCCAAACCCCAAACCCCAAACCCTAAACCCAGACCGTTTACGTGTTACGGATTTCACCCTCTGAACCCTAAGCCCAGTTGAGGTCCTTCTTGGGGTTCGGGGTTCCCTGCAAGAACGACTACCCACAAAGTGCCCTGCCGCATGTGCACCCTAAACCCTAAACCCTAAACCCTAAACCCTAAACCCTAAACCCTAAACCCTAAACCCATTTCTCTGAATCACATAAGCTGCTTCAGCTACTGGGCGCGCTATATCAAAGACAGGCCTTGCTAAACTCCCTCTAAGAGCTTTAAGGGTTTGGGGTTGGTGCCCCATGTTGGGGATGAGGTTCCCTTGCACCATTCAAGGAAATAGCTCGAAAATAGCACCTTTCTTGCTCGATTGTCCAAAACAAGAGACCCCCAAGCAACCCTTGCACTCCCCCAGTTTGCCCTTCAAAAAAGCTCAGTTACTTGGCCAACAGTGCAGTTCAGTCCGGGGGAAACATTGACCCCCGAAGCCTTGCACCTTGCACCCTATAGCCTCACCCCCTTTAACCTTTTTGAACCCCAAAAATTTCTCTACTTCTAAGCCCCCCCCCCCCCCCCCCCCCCAGTCCTCTAAGTAGGTGATAAGTAGAATTCGAACTGGTGTCAGAAGTACCCCCTAAACCCTAAGTCGCCGCGCAAGCGGTTCCAGGCGTGCACGAACCTGCAGGACTGCGAGGCCGGGTCTTCAGGGCTTAGGGTTTAGGGTTGAGGGTTGAGAGGGCTTTCAGACTTGGGATTTCGGTGTCTGGGGTTCAGGGTTTTGGGGTCTGAGAGATAGTATAGGTTTAGGGTTTAGGGTTTAGTGGTTTGGATTTTTGCGTGTTTTCGCCGGTCGGGTTTACGTTTCTTGGCGTCTGGGGACACATGGGTGTCCCTACATATGATCCCTGAAAAGGACTCTTCAACAGGGCTCAATACCCCTAAGCCCTAAACCGTAAACCCTAAACCCTAAGCCCTAAACCCTAAACCCTAAACCCTAAACCCTAAACCCTAAACCCTAAACCCTAAACCCTAAACCCTAAACCCTAAACCCTAAACCCTAAACCCAAGCTGCTCTGCTCACCCGAAGCTGCCCTTAGCTCAAGCATCTTCGGGCCTCTCGGGCGTTCAAGGGACTTTGCCTTGGGCTTGGGGTTTAGGGTTTAGGGTTAGGGTTTAGGGTTTAGGGTTTAGGGTTTAGGGTTTAGGGTCTAGGGTCTAGGGTCTAGGGTCTAGGGTCTAGGGTCTAGGGTCTAGGGTTTAGGTGGGTTTAGGAGGGGTTTTGGGGTGGGGTCCAGGGACTTTTGTGGTTTTAGGGTTAAGGTTTGGGCACCATGGGCCATGACCCCTAATGTGGTACCCTTTATTTTGGGGGACCATGTTTTTAACATCCCTCAGCTTATCGACTGGCCAGAACCCCTAAGGTTGTACCCCCGCGGGACAATTTTGTTAAGGTCCTGTGGTAATATCGGGGGGGGGGGGGGGGGGGGGGGGGGGGGCGGTTCCGAAATTAGGGGTACCATTATTTTCTGGGAAGTATTTGGGGGTCTATATTGGGGGTCTCTTATTTTCGTAACCCCCCATATGAGGGCCATATTCGGAGTTTATTTAGGGGTACCTTTAGGGGTACAACCTTAGGGGTACGAGTCTGAACCCTGTGGGACTTCAACCTCCTTTCTTCAGCAGCCCCGATGGCCCCAAAGCTACAGAAGCACCCAAATAAAGCGCAGTGGAAAGGTTAAGTTAGGCCTGTAGAGCCAAAGACTTTCCAAAAACAGACCCGTAATCCCAAAACCCTTGATGACCTTTAAGGCAAGTTAGCCATGCTTCAACTCCGAAACCCTAAAGCACAAACCCTAAACCCCGTAAACCCCCTTAAGCCCCCTACAAACACTCTACCCCCTAGACCCTAAGCCCCCGAAACCCTAACCCCCCCCCCCCCCATACAAACCCCCAAACCCTAAACCCCCTAAACCCCATACAAACCCCCAAACCCTAAACCCCCCCCAAACACCAAACCCTAAATGCGAAACCACAAAACCCCCCACCCGCGCGCGAAAAAAGATATTTAAAAAAGACCCCCAGGCGTTGGACCCGCGGCTCCTTTGCGAGCTCATGCGTGGCGTCCCCAGCTTCCCAGCTAGTTTAGGGTTTAGGGTTTAGGGTGTAGGGTGTAGGGTTTAGGGTTTAGGGTTTAGGGGAGGATCCAAGAAGTAGATCGCCTTGAGGGTTCCTAGGAGCTATTTGGGGGTTTCTACTTGTTGGATCCAAAAAGTAGATCCCCTTAAGGGTTCCTAATCAACAAATTACCCAAGAGTGGTACAGGGGAACTCTTTGGGGGTTTCTACTCTTGGGGTTTTATCAGGGGTCTGGGAGAAGGGTTAGGGTTCAGGACTTACAGGGTTAGGGTTGTTTACGGTTTGGGGCTTAGGGCTTAGGGTTTAGGGTTTCGGGTTTTGGGGGTTCAGGGTTTCGGGTTTGGGGTTTAGGGCTTCCAGGTTTGGGGTTGTGGGTTTGCGGCATGGGGTTTAGGGCTTAGGATTTATCAAGGTTCAGACCTTAGGAGTCAGAGTTTGCACTAACCAGCCCTGTATGGCGACTCAAATGTCTGAGGCCCTGAGGAGGTAGAGCTTAGGGTTTGGGGTTTAGGGTTTAGGGTTTAGGGTTTAGGGTTTAGGGTTTAGGGTTTAAGGCACAACCTGGACAAGCGCTCAGAGCGCAGCTACTGAGGCTGCAAATGCGCGTTCTTGTCTCGGCCGAGCTGGGTCAGCCTGGAATTGTTACAAGGCCTAAACCCTAAAACCCTAAAACCCTAAACCCTAAACCCTAAACCTGCAGGCCAAGAGACGTGACGAAAGGATCGCCGAAGCAGAGGAGCAGCTTCAGATGGGGGATTTAGGGTTTAGGGTTTAGGGGTTTAGGGTTTTAGGGTTGAGGGTTTAGGGTTTAGATTTCCTTCTCCAAGACGCTCAGCGGCAACTTTTGAGTCGGGAAGCCTCTCCCGTGCCTCAGGCCGCTGAACGTGCCAGGAAGCGGCGAAGGTCCCAGGTCGCCACTGGCGAACGAAGATGATGAGGACATGCTGCAAGCCCTAAATCCTAAACCCTACAGGGTTTAGGGTTTAGGGTTTAGGGTTTAGGGTTTAGGGTTTAGGGTTTAGGAACCCTGGAAGAAATAGGCCCTTGAGGCTCAAGGCTCTTATTTCTGGGGTTTTCACAACTCTTCGGAGGGTCTAAACCCACACCCCTGACAGGATCCAGAAAGTAGAACCCCAAAATCGTAATCCTGTACTACTACTGCGTCGTTGTTAAGAACCATTAAGAAGATCTACTTTTTGGATCCTTTCAGGGGTCTGAGAAGGGCCAAGCTACCCCAACCCCAAAGCAAGAGCCCTTGCAGGCGAACGCTTGATTGTTTTAGAGTTTATGATCTAGGTGTATCCACGCTCCAGTCGCTGAAGCCTGAAGAAAAAGGTCTCAGAAACATCCTCGGGCCCTAAGTGGTGCCGGGCTGAGCCTCAATCCTCAAGCCCTCAACACCCTGGAAGGTTTGCACCCTAAACCCCACTCAATGCCTAGAACCCTGAACTGTTCGTGCCCAAACCCTACAGAACCCTGTAAAGACTTGTAAAACTCCTAAAGCCCTATAAGACCCCATAAAGGGCTATGAAGCGCTCAGAAAACCCGAAAAAATGCCTACAAAAACCCCTAAAGCCGCCGGCAGGCCTCAACACCTCGAAGATGAACCTGTCCGTGCTGTCCGCCGGGACAGCGGAGGGGGGTGTGGCCTTGGGCCGAGCATCGGGTTGTCCCCCAAAGTTTAGGGTTCAGGGATTGAGGGTTTAGGGTTTGTGGTTGTAAGGTTTGGGCATTAGGGTTTAGGGAGGCCCTACCAGCCTAGGAATCCGAAGGTGATCCAAGGACGATTTTTGTGAAGGGATGTTGCCCGAAAGCCCTCGGATGACTTCCTCCCGAGAGGTTCGGGTTGATGGTGCAGGGTTCAGGGTTCGGGCCTTATAGGATTTAGGGTTGGGTTTAGGGTGTAGGGTTTAGGGTTTAGGGTTTAGGGTTTAGGGTTTAGGGTTTAGGGTTTAGGGTTTAGGGTTTAGGGTTTAGGGTTAGCAGGTGTTAGGGGCCCGAGTGCCTCTGACGGCCTGCGGAGCTTACTTTTGTTCATCCAGGATCCTAGACTAGATCAGTGTTAGGGATCCTTTTTACTTTTTGGGTTATGGTCTTTCTTATATATGAACCAAAAAGGATCCTTTTTTCTTCCTGGGGGAACAGGGACTAAGTAGAACTGGGAAGCCCAGCTCGAATCCTTTTTCCCTTTTTCAGGCTAGCATCCCTTGCACACCCCTGTGTTGAAGCAAAAAAGGGGGGCCCTGGAGCCCTAAACCCTAAGAAACCTTAAGAACCCTGGAGCCCTAAACCCTAAACCCTAAACCCTGAACCCTAAACCCTAAACCCTAAACCCTAAACCCTAAAGCCTAAAGCCCTAAACCCTAAACCCTAAACCCTGAAGAACCCTGGAACCCTGGAGCCCTAGAAACCCTCGAAACCCACGCGGAGGACGGCACCGCAGCCACCGCCACTTGGCAGCAGGAGGGCGGCAGGAGGGAGTGGTCACAGCCTCTGAGGTTTAGGGTTTAGGGTTTAGGGTTGAGGGTTGAGGGTTTAGGGTTTAGGGTTTAGGGCGTCTCCGATCCTTGAGGACTTAGGGTTTAGGGCCGTTGCAGGTGTGGCTAGACCTCAGGTTCCGGCCAATGACCTCCCCAAATGCCCTAAATAATTACCCTGAATACCCTTTAATCTAGATCAGTGTTAGGGATCCTTTTTACTTTTTGGGTTATGGGCTTTCTTATATATGAACAAAAAGGATCCTTTTTTCTTTCTGGGGGAACAGGGATGAAGTAATCTCCTAAGGGTGGAACCATGGGCCTTTAGCATGGAAGGGGCCCATACTGGGAACCTTAGAGAAACCCTCGCCAGGTTCCGCCTTGTAGCGTTTCGGGTTTAGGGTTTCGGGTTAGGGTTTAGGGTTCAGGGTTCAGGGTTTTAGGGTTCGTTTCCTAAGTTGAAGTTGGGCCGTGAGCTCCATAGCCTCAGAGTTGCTTTGCACCCAGAAGCTTCTAACATTATACACTATTTGCTGAAAAACCCCCCTCGAAAAACCAAAGAGTAGTTTCTGTGGGTAGTTTCCCCAAATTTGGGGTCCGCTTTGGGGGGGTCCTAAACCCTAAACCCCAAGCCCTTTCAGAGAAGGAGGGGGCCACGAAACCCCGCCTGCAGGCAGCCTCATGGTATCCTGAAAAGAAAACACATGCCCTGAATCAGTGGGAAGCGTATGTTGCCGTTTTTCTCGAAATCACGGGGTCTTGCCCTGAACCCTTAACCCTAAACCCTAAACCCTAAATCCTAAACCCTTAACCCTCAATCCTAAACCCTAAACCCTAACTCCCAAATCCTAAACCCTTAACCCTAAATCCTAAACCCTAAACCCTCCTAGGCCAGCGCCCCCCGGGATGCCGGCCGCAACCCGACTGCGACTTTGGATTGGATGCAGGGTCTTGAACGACTTTTTGGGGAGGCTTTGCGAACATAGGGGTACCCAGAGAGCCCAATACTCCTTAACTAAGGAATATACCTTAAGATTTACAGGGATCCTTGATATGATTTAAGGAATATTCCTTAATTAAGGGGTATTGGGGTCTATAGTAAGATTGTAGAATCTTGGGGTATATCAGAGGTACCCCTATTTTGGGACATGCCCACTGATGGCGAATGAGCTAAAGTACAGCTCTTTTTTTGGCACCTTGAAACCCCAAACATTACCTCCCCCTTCAAGCCGATGACCCGTCAACCCACACCTCACGCAACCCGCGACCCTCATCAAGACCCCCAAAAATGTGCCCTAAACCCCTAGCTAAACCCCAAACCTGAAACCCCCTCCCCACACACATGCATGAGGTTGCGTGCATGGGCCTGGGTTTAGTCCCCTGCCCACCCCAAAAAAGACAGAAAGCTACCCCCGAGTCTGCCCAAGCTGATCCAAGCAGCCATTGTGTCCTTGCCCAATGTAGGGATTTTTCAGGGTTAGTTGAACGTTCAGGGTACTTGCCACCCAGTATACTAGTTATAGCCCACTTACAAGCCCCTGATGTACCCGAGAATGATGGTGATAATTGGGATATAAATACAGTTATCATTGGTTATAGAAGTACCATGAACCTCCAAGTAGGGCTTGGGGTATTGTGGCGGGGGCTTCGCGGGATGTTGGGGTTCACCCGGCTACGGTTTCAGGGTGCATTTCAGGGGGGCTTTGGCAATCAGAGGGCTCAAGGGCTTCGAATACCCTAAACCACTACGACCCAACAGTGCCAAATGAGAACCGAACAGCTCAGGGAATGTGGAGGACGTATAGGATGCCCTAGCCTGCCAGCTTCTAGGACGCAGGAATGTAGGGGTTTAGGGCCCTAAACCCTTAAACCCTAAACCCTAAACCCTAAACCCTAAACCGGTTTAGGGGCTTGCTGAACCCTAAGCTCGTATCCCGACATGGGTGGGGGGGAGACGTTGTGCGCCAGGATGGTACGAGCCATTCGCCCACGCCCCAAAACTTCGCCCTGGGCGCTTGCTTGCGTTGCATCTTCGGGGGAGACGCGGGGAGGTTCGATGTCGAGGGTTGGGGGGTGGCCCAAAACGCTGAGAGTGTAGGGAGAAAGGCTTGGTAGGCCCTTGGGGTCTTATATATATATATATACATATATATATATATATGTATATATACCTCTCTCTCTCTCTCTCTTACTGGGTTTAGCCGCAAACCCTAAGCCCGAAACCGAACCCTAAGCCCGAAACACAAAACCCCAAGCCCTAAGCCCGAAACCCTGAACCCGAAACCCCAGACCCTAAACCCAAACCCCCAAACTCCAAACCCCCAAACTCCAATCCGAAACCCGAAGCCCTAAACCTACACCCTCGCCCCGAAACACAAAACTCCAACCCCCTCCCCCCAAAAAGAAGCCAAGGGTTGCATAGAATGGCGCTCCCAGTCCCGAGACTCGAAGGCCCCCATTCCTAGGAACCCTAAACCCTAAACCCTAAACCCTAAACCCTAAACCCTAAACCCTAAACCCTAAACCCTAAACCCTAAACCTTCCCTTAGGAACCTTATAACATGACTCAGGTCATCGGCTCCGCAGCTCCCAGCTGCCCCGATTTCCCCAGGTCTGGGGGTTAAGGTAGGGTTTAGGGTTTGGGGTTTAGGGTTTAGGGTTTAGGGTTTAGGGTTTTGGGTTTGGGGTTTAGGGTTTAGGGTTTGGGGTTTAGGGTTTAGGGTTTGGGGTTTAGGGTTTGGGGTTTAGGGTTTGGGGTTTAGGGTTTAGGGTTTAGGGTTTGGGGTTTAGGGTTTAGGGTTTGGGGTTTAGGGTTTGGGGTTTAGGGTGGGTTTAGGGTTTGGGGTTTAGGGTTTAGGGTTTGGGGTTTAGGGTTTGGGGTTTAGGGTTTAGGGTTTGGGATTTAGGGCTTGGGGTTTTGGGTTTAGGGTTTGGGGTTTTGAGGTTTTGGGGTTTTTGGCGTTTTGGGGCTTTGGGGTTTCGGGACTTTGGGACTTTGGTGTTTTAGGGTTTTAGCGTGAGTTCTGGGTTGAGGGTCGGGATTTAAGGTTTTACGGGGCCTTTGGGGGGGAAGTTTAAGGCCTTGCGGGCTGCTTGGGCTTTACTTACGGCCTAAAATATCAGGGTTCAGGGCTGAGGGTTCGGGTCGTAGACCTAAACCCTAAACCCTAAACCCTAAACCCTAAACCCTAAACCCTAAAGCACTGTACAGCTCTAGGATGTTGGGTTTCAAAGTTTTGGGGCGTTTGGGTTTAAGGCCTTCGGGCTTCAGAGTTGTTGCGTTTAGGCTTAGCATCTTAGCGTCTAGGGTTTAGGGTCACCCCAAACCCTAAACCCTAAACCCTAAACTTTCCCTAAACCCTAAACACTAAACCCAAGGAACCCTGAGCCCAAGGACGGATTGAGCGGTCCCATTTTTCTCGGAGGTGTTTGGGCCTTTTCTGAGGGGCTCCCCCCTCCCACCAGCAGCTGTTTAGGTTTTGGGGTTAGGACGGGTTCGGATTCAAGGTCTCGGGCTTCGGTTTTTTGCAGAATTTTGAAGGGCAAGAGGCCATGAACACTCGGTGGTTTTTCTTTTTTTTTGGTAGAGGGGGGGCGGGAAGGGTCCTCAGGACACAACGAACCCTCGGCCCTCAAACCGCGGCCCCCGCGAAATCCCAAACCCTAAACCCTGAGGTTTCCGGGAACCCTATATCCTTAAATTCCCCACCCAGAACCCGTGAGTGAACCCTAAACCCTCAACCCTAAACCCTAGAGGACCTCGGTCCACTGCGTCCCTCTCCGCCGTGCCATCGGCGCCCTCAGCCAAGGGCTCAGCGCAGAGTTTCCGGGGAACTGAGAGGGCCACCAGGTTTAGGGTTTAGGGTTTAGGGTTTTCATGTACATGTTTCTATGTATATATCTATATGTATATATGTATATATGTGTATATATATATATGTATATGTATGTGTATATATGTATATATACAGGGAAAGCCCCTAAGCTTACAACATTCCTAGTACGAGAACATACCATGATGGGAACACTGAGGAGTGATTGTAAGGGGCCAGAATAATCACATGATCTTACGTACATTATAGAGGTCTTTGGAGGACCCTTTGAGCACGCACTCCCTCGAGTCACTTGCGTGTCCCTAAAAGCCTCAGGGTTTTTGGGCGGCTTAGGGGTGTCAGGACATCCTTTTGAGATACAAGAGAAGCTGTACCCAGACTAGCTCAAATTGTTCCCGATAGTGCGGCCCGCTCCACGTCCCGGATGCGGGTTGGTGCCCGTTAGGGGTTTTAGTGGCTTAGGGTTTAGGATGGAGGAGTCTAGGATTGGGTGTTGGAAAGGTTTGACCTAGCGCGCCTTACCACACAGAGCTAGCATCTACGCAGAAGTAAGGAAATCACGGGCCTTCAGGCAAAGGGCTTATTCCGTTGATAGCCGCTCCTTGAATTTTGCAGCGGTTCCCTGTACCTTGATTCCCTAAGCCCGAAAGCCCCAACCGTCTAGAGACCGCTGCACTGAGACTATGCAGCCTTGGTGGACCCAAGTGGAGGAGCTGCTGTGGGGTTCTGGGAGTGTTGTGGGGTCTTGGGTTTGAGGTTGTGGATCTTCGGGCTTAGGGTAAGTTTTGGGTTTGGGGTTCTGGGCTTCCCCATCAAATTTCCCATCAAGCAAACAGGAGTTTGCGACTCGGCGTCGCGCGTTGTCTTACGCTTTCAGGGACAATGGTCGAGGCTTCTGGTTTTCCGGGAGGCAACTCAGGAGTAGCTCTCAAACCCCTAGAAGCTCCCTAAACCAAGGTGTACGATGAAGGCTCCAGCCTTGCGGGGTGGGGGGGGGGGAGGTCTTCTCCTCGCCCTCCTTGCCTCTACCCCCAAACCCTAAACCCCTAAATCAATAGCCCCAAGTAAACCCTAAAACCCCCTAAACCCTCAACCCTCAAACCCCCTGGTGCTTCGGTGGAGCTACGCACCGCAGTGGCCGAGCTGGGGCCGGAGTCCGCCAAGAGCGGTTTTTTTGCAGTTGACGGGGGTTTCGGGTTTAGGGTTTAGGGTTTAGGGTTTGAGGTTCATGGTACTTGTAAACCAGTTATAACTGAACTTATGACCCACCTTATAAGCCCCTTGAGTGCCCGAACATGGTTATACTTGAGTGATAGGTACCGTTCTGATTGGCTTAGAAAGTACCATGATCCTCCAAGTAGGTAAGGTCCATGTGGGTTTAGGGAAGGTGTCGGGTTTGATCTCCCCCCAAAAAAGCAAAAATGTGTGTGTGTGTGGATATATATATATATATGTATATATTCCTTCTTGTAAGGGCAATATAGGGATTATTATTCTTCCCTTTTAGGGTTCTTAAGCAAATAGTAGTTCATGAGTGCAGACGAGAGCTGCAGCAGCTGTCCCTGCTGTGGTCAGAACCAGCAAGCTATGGCCACCGAAATCCTCAAAATTCACCAGAGAAACCAGATATTGCGACTTAAAATGCCCTAAGCCTTGAAATCCTGAAAACCTAAACCCTAAACCCTAAACCCTAAACCCTAAACCCTAAACCCTAAACCGCTTCAGCAAGTTACAGGAGTCGCAGACGGCACGGCATGGCGACGCTGCGGATCCAGGGCCTTTGGCCCTGAGCAAGTTGTTGGAAGGATTGTTTAGGATTTTGGGCTTTTAGGGTTTAGGGTTTAGGGTTTAGGGTTTAGGGTTTAGGGTTTAGGGTTAGTGGCCCTGAGAAGATAGGATTGCCAGTTGGGAAGGTTTGTGTTTAGGGTGTAGGTTTTGGGGTTGAGGGCTGCCAGTTTTCGAGGCCTTTTGGCCCTGAGAGTTGCCGACGAGGGTCCGCAAAGCCCATCGGGAACCTCACAGCTTGAAGTCCTTCTTCCGCAAGTGTTCTGACTAAACCCTAAACCCTAAACCCTAAACCCTGAACCCTGAACCCTGAAACCCTAAACCCTGAACTAGGCGACCGTCTCCCCAAGTCCTCAGTCCCAAACCGCTTTTTAAAACCCCCAGACATCCCACATCATCACCCAAGTCGGATGTTTATGGGTCGTTTCTTACGTAGGGTTTAGGGTTTAGGGTTTAGGGTTTAGGGTATAGGGTAAAGGGTTTAGGGCTTAATTGGGGTTTAGTGGTTGCAGGTGCCCCAAGGACGGGTAGAAACACCTATATCTAACTCCGAGCTTCCATATGTATGTCCCTAGTTTTACCTACCCACAAACCTCCAAGTGAGTCTGTACGTTCCAGTTAGAGCGCCCTGAAGCCCCCAGACCCTGAACCCCAAACCAAACTCTCAATGTGCGCAGTTTAGGGTGTAGGGTTTAGGGTTTAGGGTCGAGGGTTGTGCACCGGGGATTTGGCACACTTGGACGATTTTCAGGATCTGCCCTGCTCGGCTCCAAAAGTTACCCACTGCCACCAGGCTTAGCGCCTGAGCGAAGACGCCCCAAACCCTAAACCCTAAACCCGAAACCCTAAACCCTAAACCCTAACCCTAAAATTGCATAGGTTCAGGCAATCCGTGGTGAGCTTAGGGCTCATAGCTTGGGATGTTCCCCCTTAAACGAACAGTCCTTAACAGGGATGATAGTGCCCCTTTTAGGGTTTAGGGTTTAGGGTTTAGGGTTTATATTTTAACCCTTTTTTTAAGGACTGTTAGTACAAGGGGGAACATCCCAATTCATGGGCAGTTTCTTTTAATTGTAGGGTGATACGTACCACTACTGAGAGCATAGCCACGCTGTATCTACCCTAGTTACTATGCTAGCGACAGCTTGTTCGACTATCCAAAAATAAACCCTAAACCCTAAACCCTAACTGGGTTTTGGGGCTTGGGGCTGTGTCCAGACTGGGCCCTAAAACTGTGCTCCTGCAGTCTTCAACCCTTATAGGGTTCTTAAGGGAGGGAACCTTAGGGGAGCTTAGGGAGCCTTGGGGAGTAGTGGGGAGTATTAGGGGGCCTTGGGTTACATACCCCCTTGAACCGCCGTTCCTGGTCCAACCCTTGGGGTTGAAGAAGCCTTTTGGGTGGAATGCAGTGAGAACCGTTTTGGAGGATGCTTTCAAAAGAGCCTGCAAGAATGACCACGTCCTCATCGACCTGGTTCAGTTCCACATGAGCCACTCCAAGGAGGTGAGCCACAAACACTACCAGAGCCGAGGCGTACCCTTCTTCCAGCAGGCCTTCAAAGACGAGCTACCTGGACTGTGAGAACAAAATCACCTTGCCTCCCTTCAGAACCCTGTATAACCCTTCTGGGCAGCACAGCCCCCCCGCGCTGGCCCATCCACCTGCGGGCATAGTCAACGGCGGTTGCCTAACCGGAATCCCAAAACCCCCATAATCCGGAAAAGCCCGCCAAACCCTCAAACCCCCCAAACCCTGAACCCCAAAACCCCTAAACCTCTAAAGCCCTTAAAACCCCTAAACCCTAAAACCCCTAAACCCCCCCCCCCCCCCCCCCCCCCCCCAGGTCTTGCAAGCCGACACTCCCCCCGGAGACTTTGGCCCAGGCAGCACAGAGATTCGCTTTCGGCTTTCAGCTTTTGGGGGCTTTAGGGGGTTTTACGGGGGTTTTACGGGGGTTTTTACGGGGTTTTGCGGGGTTTTAGGGGGTTTTCGGGGTCTTAGGGGGTTACAGGGTTAAAGGTGTTTAGGGTTGTGGTGGTTTAGGGCTTGCGCTTTCGGGTCTTGGGCGCTCCGGGGTGCCTTGGAGTTTGGAGGGCTTGGGCGACGCGACGCGCGAGGGCGGGGTGTGATCCTTCTGGGGGGGCATCTCAGGAACCTCGGAACCCGACATAAAACCCTGAACCCCTGAACCCCTGAACCCCTAAACCCCTAAACCCTCAACCCTAAACCCTACAGAATAGACGTGAGTTTTTCCGGACATGGCGGGGGGGGGAGGGGGTGGAGGAAGCATGAAACTTCCCGGAACCTGAACACTGTAGACCCGAAACCTTAGACCTTGAACCCTAAAGCCGGCCAGACCCTCGACCCCTGAAGCCTGCAGAAACACCTCAACCTTATGCAGACCCTTCTTAGCAGTAGAGTCGGTAACCTTTAACCCTTTTGGGGTAAAATAGCCCCCTTAGAATCCCAAAGGTTAACCTTTAGTTCTCCTAAACACTGGACAACGAAGCCTACGATGCTCAACAGGACCTCAAGAGATTGCTGTTCGATGAGATTGCCCCGGACTTCGAAGTCGTCATTCAAGACGAGGCAAGGCTTCGGAGCAAAAGATGTGGGGGTTTAGGGTTGGGTTTAGGGTTTAGGGTTTAGGGTTTGCTTAGGGCCGCAGTGGTTCAGGGCTCAGGGTTGCGGTGGTTTTTGGGGTTCGTCTTCCAAGAATGGCGAAGGGTTTAGGAAGGGTTGAGGGGTTGCCTCCTAAACTTACATGGGCTTTCTGGGAAGGTCTGGCAGGGGGGGGGCGGGGGGCGAGTGTGCTGGAATTCCTTCAGAGCCCCAAGTTTTTGTTCTGAATTCCCTTGAGCAAGTCTGAAGGTGAGCACTTCTCCCGAAACCCTCTGTTTGGAGACTTTTGTTCCCTATGTACGAGTTCAATAGGGTGCGTTCTAAGGGTCCTTATATTAAAGAAGATACGTTAAATCTTACTGGGTACGATTTAAGGCTTGCGGCATGTTCCTTCACGAAGGAATATACCTTCAATCCCTCGTCGGATCTCAGGCTAAGGGATACTGTTAACCCGAAGCTCCTGCATTAAGGAGTTCCTGACCCTTAACCATTAACCCGTAAACCCTGAGCTTTCCGGATGCCTTGCACTTGGTGCTACATCGGAACACCCCAGGGTTTAGGTTTAGGGTTTAGCGTTTAGGGTTTAGGATTTAGGGTTTAGGGTTTAATTAGGAGGGCCCCTAACCCTAAACCCTAAACCCTACGAACCCAGACTCAACAACCTCGAGGCCCAGCAGAAGCCTTCTGAAAGCCGGGCAAAGCACACACACACACACACACACCACCAAAGCGCGCCCAAGAACCCTAAACCCTAAGACCCTAAACCCTACAACCCTAACACCCTACAACCACAACCCTAAAACCCTACAACCCTAAAACCCTAAACCCTAAACCCAAGGAACCCAAACAACCCTGAAAATAACCCTACAACCCTGTAAAACCCTAAACCCAAAAAATCCCTGAACCGTGCAGGTCATCCGAGTGCACAAGTTCCTCCTCGCCGCGAGAAGTCAGTAGAAGCCCCGGCTTCCTGGATCGTAGCCTACTCGGGGTAGGCCCTGAATTCCCCGTTGTTTTAGGGTGTAGGGTTTATAGGGTTTAGGGCTACTAGGACCCGGAGTGCTCCCTTATTCCCATTTGGGTAGGGTTTAGGTTCCCTTACAGACTCTCAGACCCTATTAAAACCAAAAGGGGCCACCCCTCTTTTTTCTAGGTTACTCTTGGGCCCCCTAAACCCTAATCTCTAAACCCTAAACCCTAAACCCTAAGGCCTAGTAGGGCATCTCCCTGAACCCTAAACCCCTTAAACCCCACACCCGGAAGCTGGTGTTCGTGGGGGTATAGGGTTTAGGGTTTAGGGTTTAGGGTTTAGGGTTTAGGGTTTAGGGGTACTACGATGGCACTGAGCATGCATCGACTTCCCATAGGTGCCTCCAAAAGCACAGGAGTTCGGGCTTTCGGGTTTTTTGTTCCCAGAACGGGCGGAGCCTGGAGCTTGCGGCGATTTTCTGTGCTGTACAATTACCCGACTATAGGGTTTAGGGCTTCGGGGTTTAGCGCTTAGCGGTTTGGGTCTTTTCTTGCTGGTTCTTAGAAGGGAATGAGGGTACCAGGTTCCTTATATCCCCGTTAAGGGGGTGTTATAAGGTACCTAATTCCCTCATTTTGTAGGAAAAGCCAGTAAGTATTTTGCACCATCGCATAAACCTGAACCTCAACCCTTTCAGACAAGGCCTCCTCAAAACTTTCTTCCCGCCACTCGATTGACTTCAAACTGATCGTACTCTTCGCCTTTGACTTTTTCTCTGTATCACTTGTTACTTGTTCTTCGTGTCTCGCGTGTGACTTTTTTTGTATGCACGTGGCGGCATTCTCGCCTGTGACTTTTTGTGCGAGCACGGGTAACAACACTGTAAATGACAGCGTTTTGCTAGCACGTTCATCATTATTGTTGTCGTTGTTGCTCTTGTTATCTTTTATTCCTTTGTTGTTTGCTCCTTTCTTGGGGTCTAGGATGCCCAGCAGAGTTCTGATTTTCGGGGGGCTTAAATTCCCTTATACACCCCTTTAAGCAAGAAGGAGCACCCTGTTTAATGCTAGCTTACTGGGCAACGTGCAGGTTTCAAGCCTTTGGGTTTAGAGCACAGTAAACCCTAAAATTCAAAGCGAACCCTAGACCCCAAACCCTAAGCCCCTAAACACCCGTGTAAGACAACGACAGCGCATCACTGACTCGGCTCCCATGGATGCAGGGTTTCTCCTGTATAGGGTCCCACAGACTCCCAGTACCCCTTCGTTCTGGCAAGCACCCTAAGAAAGGGCCACAGAAGACCTCATTACGGGGTAGCTTCTCTTTTGGGCCTAGGGCTTACCCACCCAGCCTCCCAGGAATATGCGCCACGAGCTTCGCCTAAGTCCCTAACACCCACACGCTTTTCATGCCTCGCCCCACAGACCTCACCCCACCCCTCCAAACCTCGCAGAGCATGGGTCGAGGACTCAACTCTCCCACAGAACCTCAGCCAACAACAAATGCCAGCAGGACTCTGAAATGAAGGGTTTGAGGTTCAGGGCCTACCCCCAAACCCCAAACCCTAAACTTTAAACCCAAAGTAGAGCTGCAACCGATCCTAAGCTGACCTTACCCCGCCTTTGACGCATCGGCCTCGCTCGGGTGACCGACGATGAGCGCAGCGAAGAGGAGGAGGTCAGGGCTCGGGGGGATTTACAGGGTTTAGGGTTTAGGGTTTAGGGTTTTCTAGAATCTCGGGGCTTCGCCTATTGATTCTTGCAGGGAATGAAGGAATCAGGTATCTTAAAGCCGTAAGCCCTAATCCCTGATATCCGTACACAGGGTACCTCATGGGGGAAGCCCTGGTTCTTGGGATCCGGTGGGCTCAGGAATCTTTGGCGTTTCGGGGGTTCAGGGTTTAGAATTCAAGGTTTAGGGTGTGGGGTTTAGGGTTTAGGGTTTAGAATTCAAGGTTTAGGGTTTAGGGTTTAGGGTTTAGGGTTTAGGGTTTAGGGTTTAGGGTTTAGGGTTTAGGGTTTAGAATTCAAGGTTTAGGGTTAAGGGTGTAGGGCTCCAGGTTCTCGGCTTTGGGGCGGCTTGGGGGGCTTTCGGATTTCCGCAGTGCTTTGCACGTAGAGGCAGTTGCACGGCCAACGAGGTTTTCAAACGCAGCTTAGCAATGCAGGAGCCTGGATAGTTACCAGGATCATCCCCTTCTCACCTGCCAAACCCCCGTTTCAGCAACTACCCGAAGTATCCCGATTCTGTTCACATGGGCCTGGATGGGTATGGGAAGCCTAGGGAGCCCTAGGGAGCCTTAGGGAGCAGTGGGGAGTAGCTACTCGGGAAGCTTGGGTTACATACCTCCCTCGAATCCCCCTCCCTTAAGGACCCTAAACCCTAAACGCTATAAACCCAATTCTACCCCCCCCCCCCTCTCGAATCCCTCTCCCTTAAGAACCGCCCCTGGTCCAGGAGAGACAAGGAGGCGGAGCCGCGCGTGCGTCCGGCCGCCCCTGGCGCCTTGGCTGAGAGTTTAGGGTTTGAGAGCTTCAGGGTTTAGGGTTTAGGGTTTAGGTTGGGAAATATCCCTAAACCCTAAACCCTATCCGCCACATCCTTCCCTCCCCCAACTCCCACTCCCTGTACGATAGTCCTTGACTTCAGGTTAAGGGTTGTTTTCAGAAAGGTAAACAGTTCAATAATCCCAGGTCCCGAAAACTCCTGCTGCTCCCAGGTCCCCACGGTTTAGGGTGTAGGGTTTAGGTTTAGGGTTTAGGTTTAGGGTTTCGGGTATAGGGTTTAGGGTTTAGCGGGCGGTTTAGGGGTTAGGGTTTAGGGTTTAGGAGGAGAGGAAGAGGAGGGGCCCTGTTACAAGCTATCATGTAGGACTTGGGGGTGTAATGATTGGCTGCGTAGTGCCTCTTAGACTCTCCAGCAGTGCAGGTGCCCCGTGCCACGGTATGAGCTCAGTCGCCTTGCTGCGGATTGGAAACCGCCCAAGCAAGATGTCCACTGCCGGGAAGCCGTTTTCTAGGGCCATTCGTTTCGAGGTACAGGTGCTGCGGCTGATGACAACACAAGATTGGCAGAAGGCATCGCCCATTGAGGTGTTCATTGCCAGGACAGCTGTTGATCTTCCGCCCACAGCTGTCGACGCGTCTGCAAACCGCGTTGCGCTCGGGATCAAACACGGCCGGCAAGAAGCTCGATTGAGAGTAAGCAGTAAACAGTAGACGATGCGTGTTGTGATTTTCCGTTTGTTGCTGCAAGCTGTTGCTTGAACTCTGTCAGGCTGCTCTTCTTTGCTACTCTGAAGGTTCTCAGGGTACTATAGCTCCCAAACCCTTCACACCCCAAACCCTAAACCCCAAACCCTAAACCCTAAACCCCAAAACCCTAAACCCCAAACCCTAAACCCTAAACCCCAAACCCCCGCTTCAACTTCGCAGAGAGCTGAGGGGACCTGGAACCGGAGACGTTGGTCCTTTACGGCGAGGCCGGCTGGCCATGGGAGTCCAAGAGCCCTTTAACAGCGCAGCCTTAAAGCTGCGAGGGTTTAGGGTTTAGGACTTAGGGTTTAGGGCTTAGGGCTTAGGGTTTGGGATTTGGGGTTTAGGGTTTAGGCGTTTCCTCCTCAGGCTGCGTGAGGTGGGAGATGATATCGAATAGATCTTCACGATCGGGCCATAGATGCACTTGAGGGAACTCACAGTCCCCTTCTACCCCCCCCCCCCCGGCCCCCGCCCCGTCTAAGACGGGACAAACAGAAGCTCAACCCCAAAACGAACTCCAGCCCGAAAGAAAGCGAAAGCCTCAACCCTAAGACCCTCCCTACACCCCAAACCGGCACACCCTCCTTACCCCCCCTTACAAGCCCCTTACCCCCCTTACACCCCCCTTACACCCTACCGAAGCCCCTAAACCCTAAAACCCTAAAACCCTAAAACCCTAAAACCCTAAAACCCTAAAACCCTAAACCCCCTCTCCCCGAAGCACAGCCTTGGACAGGAAGGAAGACGCGGTCGCATCCACGATGCCTTCGAGCCAGTGGACATGTGCGCTGTGTGGGTTTAGGGTTTAGGGTTTAGGGCTTAGGGTTTAGGGTTTAGGGATGAGGCGTCGATCGTTTGGGGCTGAGGGGGTTGAAGGGCTGTTCGGGGGTTTTCTACTACCCTGGATGGAACCCCAAAATTTCATACCCTGAACACCAAACTGGGCACCCTCCAGGTTTTGGGGGTTTAGGGTTTGGGGTTGGGGCCGAAACCTTGCACTCCAAAAAACCCGCAAGCCCCAAAGTTTAAAGTTTGCTTCAAGGCCTTGGGTTAGGTGGAGGAGCCGACGGGAGGGGAAGGGGGGAGGGGGGAGGGGGAGCGTTGAATTGAAGCTGAACCTTCTAGACCCTAAACCCGAAGCCCTAAGCCCTTGTCCTTAAAGGAGTAGGTAAACCAAGTAGCAATGATTGATTCCAAAGTCTCCCTCAGGTTCCCCATGTATCTCCTCTCACTTAGGCCACTTGCCCTTGACTCTATGTTTAGAATCTAATGCCTAAGCCCTAAAGACTAAACACCGCTCCCAAGATGCACGATTAGACCTTTTGAGGTACTGGATCCAGGATGAGGACGGGCGGAATCATGAATTGCTGGCGGCAGAGGTTGTTCACCCAAAACCTAGGAGGTAGAGTGAACCATGTGAAACCCTCCGCCCCTCTCCAGCACTACACTCACAAAAAGCCCACGTGGATCCTAACAGCTACACTTGCTCACACACACACACGAGTCCAGGGTTAGGGTTTCAGGTGTCAAAGTCAAGAGTTTAAATGTCCTGCCCCCGCCCCCACAAAACCCCGGCACCCCCACCCCCCAATCCCCTCCCCACCCTTCCCAAGAATCCATTCTACCCAGTGCCCACAAAAAGACCCTACGTTTGGGGCTTAGGGTTCGAGTCCATGGGCAGAGCCTTGTTCGATACTTGTCCTGGAGGGCGGCACAAAAAGGGCAGCAGTCAAAAAGGGCACCTTATTCCTAGGTTACTCTTGGGCCTAGATGCGCTTGCCTTCCCCTTGCGGGGGGGAAAACCCTAAACCCTTAACCTAGAAACCCTAAACCCTAAACCCTAAACCCTAGGTTTAGGGTTGTTTCTCAGCTGAGGGATCACTTCGGGGGTTCCAAGCTCCCGAATCGGGGGGAATCGCCATTCTAGGGTTTAAGGGGGTTTATGGTTTAGGGTTTAGGGATTAGGGTTTAGGGGCTTAGGGGTGTAATGTAAGTTCTGGGTTTCAGTTTAGGGCTCTGCCCGTCTGCTTGTGGGTGCACAGGAGACGGGCGAAATCGTCAGGGACGCAGCTGGAAAGATCCAGGCCGCGAAGATCAGCAAAATCGTACCGGAGAACCTAAAGACTATTCCTAGACCCTATATCCTCACCCCTAAGCCCTACTCTCCTAACACCCCTCGTGTCTCTTGAGTTGGGGCAGAAACCCTAAACCCCAATAATTAAGCCCCAGTCAGCAGGGCGAGAGATAGGGAGCTACGGAGGCCTTTAGTAATTTAGGCCCTCGTCCCCTTCTGAAGCGTCTGCTATGAAGCGACCCTTAGCGCAGCTATACCACCACTACGGCTTAGGGGTGTTTGTCGAAGTAACTTGAACATCAGGGCACGTCACCATGGGACCGTGCAAAATTTGGGAGGCTCAAAGCGCAAAGCTGGCGGCTTCGCCTTGGGAGGCTGTTTAGCTGTGAGGTAGATGGGATGTCATGAAAGTCACGCATGCCTGGCAGCAGAGCCCATGGAGGGCTCGAGTGTGGTCTACGCCAAAGGCTTGCCAGCACCTGCAAAACATGTCCAAGCTCCGAATCATTCCACGCATAAACTGCACGTCCGGCAGCTCAACGCCTTCCTCCTTGACGTGGCCAAGCACCCATGCGCTTTCCAGTCTGAGGTGGAGGAGCGACGCTGGCAGTTGTTGGGGGAACCTTGAGAAGCCAGGCAAAGGAGTCATGAAACCTGGCACGGTCACGGTCATCGATCTGCTGGGCATAGCCGGTGGTGGCGGGGCTTCGGTAACCCGCCACTGCAGACCCTTGACATCGTGCATCTGCCAATATCTGTCTAGTCACATGTTTGCATATCATTTTATCGGTGTTGTTTGTATGCCAATTTGTTATCTTTAGTCATGCTGATGCAGTGATGCCATCTGACGGTCAGAACGGGCTGCACCGACAGTACACGCACTGAAAGATGCGTTTCCTTCCGGATGCAGCGTTTCAACTAATTAAGTGCCATCGTCCTTCCTGACCCGTGTCCTTCGTTTTTGGAAGGTCCTTTTTTTTAAGGCATGCCGCTGTCCTGTCGCCACAGAGTCGCGTGAGCAAAGGCATCTCGCAGCCATGTGTTCCGAACCCCAACACCCTAAGCCCTAAACCCTAAACCCTAAACCGATTCTCCCGTCCGTCAGAAGATGCAGCTTGGCATCGACTCTCCTTCGACACGAAAGCGCAACTCAGGCTCATACCCTGAGTCGCACATCCTGCCCAGAGTAGCAAGAAGCGTCTGCAGGCTGATGCATGCTGACTGCCCGAGAGGGCTGCACTGTAGGGTTTAGGGTGTGGGGTTTAGGGTTTAGGGTTTAGGGTTTACGGTTTACGGTTTACGGTTTACGGTTTACGGTTAGGGTTTAGCATTCAGATGCCAATATCTTGCTTGGCTATCAAGACGCAAGCGGCCATTGTCTCGGGCATCGGCCCATCTCTTTCAAGTAGGCCTTACTGCGGCCTTACGCGGGGATCTGGCCCAAGGCCCGGCAAACTCGTGGAATGTTCTTGCTGTATATGAAACAGGGGGAGAAAAGGAGCACACCTTAATGTTGGGATGCTCCCCCTTAGACTAAAAAGTCGTTCATAGGGATCATAGTACCCCATATCATATTCCCTACAAGGGACTGTTAGAACAAGGGGGAACATCCCAACCTTAACGCTTGAGATTGTGGGACACTTAGGAACGACCACCCTGAACAATTCGACGAAAGTCTCCTGTGGAACTTCCCCTCGAAATGTGTTACTTGCGTGCGACTGCTGTATATACAAGATTTAAAGGAAGTGTCTTCTCCATCAGGAGACATCGCAGATCCACCAGAGTCAACCAGCAAACACCTACGGTCGAGTTGCAAACTTTGGCATTGTAAGGCCTCGGGTAGAGAAACCCTAAACCCTAAACCCTAAACTTAGAGCCCTAAAGTCCTTCAAGCCCCGAAACCCTGCCTTGGAGGATCAGGACTGGTCTTGCAACTCCTGGCCCGAAACCCCAGCAAAGCCAAAGTTGCGTGGAATGTTCTGACTGGCTACAAGAGGCCCTACAGGAGAGTTTAGGAAGTTTAGGGCGGTTTTGGATTTTTAAGGTTAGTTTTTTTTGGTGGGCCCTTAACGACCTACAATCCTTGCTGGCAACATCTCCGAGAAAATTATCCTGTAGAGCTTGCCCTGGAAATTTGTCCCTTGCGGCCGTTGTGCCGCAGCCTTTTAATCACCTGCCTGCAGGCAGCGATCGCGTATGTGCATTGTTCTTGACCCAGACCTGCGAACAAGCGCCGGAACACGCGAAATCTTCAAACTTCAGACCGAGCTGCTGCACTTCGGGGCTTGGGGAAATTGAGGAGGTTTAGGGTTTCGGGTAGTTTAGGCTTCAGGTTTTAGGCTCCCCTGGCCCTTGTTACAACACGAAGCCCCTCAGGTCTAAGACCGAAGCCCTGAAATCGGACCCATTGAGGGGGCCTTGGGGGGGGTGACTTGTAGGCAAGGCAAGATTGCCCTTGTAAGGAAGACTCTCTTTTTGTTGTTATTTGGGGCGTCTTAAGCAAATAGTAGGGAAGTGAGTACTTGGAGGTACAGGCTACTTAGAACCCCACCCAGAACTGCACTTGTAAGCCCCAGAAGTTTTCAAGGTCGGTTGTCAGACGTACAGCTTGGGTGAGAAGTGTCCATGAACCTCCAAGTACCCCAAGGGTTTAGGGTTTAGGGTTTAGGGTTTAGGGTTTAGGGTTTAGGGTTTAGGGTTTAGGGTTTAGGGTTTAGGGTTTAGGTTAGAGCTTCAGGGTTCAGATTTATAGGTACCCTAAAGGGTCTAGGGTTAGGGTTTAGGTTTGTTGGGGTCCCCTCAAAAGGCCCCTCATCAACTGTCGTTCCAACTTAGGGCTTCGGGTTTAGGGTTCAGGGTTTAGGGTTTAGGGTGTTTGCTTTCTCGACTAGCCTCCACACCACGCAAGTGGCTCTTCGAAAGAGTTCCAGAAAAGGCTCGCCCGAACCCTAACGCCCAGTTTTCGGAACCCAAATGGGTAGTTCTCTAAAGTAGGTTCTCTCTTGGGGCTCCTTCTTTTAAAGGGGCGCCCGTACTACAGTACAGGACCCAATGAACGAGACCCCAATTCAGAGAACTGCCCTTCTTGAATCGAAAGGGATGAAAGGTGGTGTCCCTAAATTATGTTCCTTTTGGGTGCCCGCGGTCCCTCTTATTTAGGGTGCCCCAAAAAGGACCCGAATTTTGAGAGCTCACCACATGAAGAAATGTGTTCAGAAGAAGGCTTTGAACGCTCAACCTGGACCTGGACATGTTCTTAACAGGACGAGGAGGCTTCGGGATAGCCCTAATATAGGGGTCGGGATAATTACTCATAGTATTCCCTTACGGCCCCTTTACCATTATAGTAGAACAACCCCCAAAACCCTATTCTTGTTATTAAGGCCCCTGTGTTATTCGCTTGTTTTGTCCGCCCCTTAGACATTTGACCCCTCGACCCTAAAGGTTGCGTAGCGTTGAGAAGTTGACCTTGGGGCTGTCACAGGACTTCCCGAGCTCCGAGATTTGGATCCCGGTGGCGGAGGACGTTGTGAGGGGTGGGGGGAGGTTAGGCTTTGGGGTTTGCGGGAGGGGGGGGGGGGGGGGGGGGAGGTGGCTTTTGACTAAGGACCTAGACGTTCAGAGTCTTGGCGCGTAAGGATTAGGATGAATGTGGTTTCATTTTGTTCTGTTCTTCTTGTACTCGCTGGTTTGGTCAGTGGAGAGGGGGGGGGGGGGGTTATGGGGCTTTAGCAGGTCGCAGGTTCCTTCGGGGCTGAAAGTTGCAAGGCGAGATATGTTGCCTGAGGCCCTAGGGTACCTTGGGCGCAGAAGCTTGCTAGTAAGGACGACGTGCTATAAGGACGGTATAAACGTGGGTTATCTGAAGTTCATAATCATAACCACAACTCCCGCCCCCCTTTCCAACCCTAGACCTGGAGGCACGTGTTCATGATGTCTGGACAGGGGTAGGCCGGAACATAATTCGTACTGTTCTTACCCTTAATCCCTCATATCACCCTTGCTAACCCTGAGCCCTAAACCTTAAACCTTAAACCCTAAACCCTAAACCCTAAACCCTAAACCCGAAACCCTAAACCCTAAACCCTAAACCCTAAACCCTAAACCCTAAACCCTAAACCCTAAACCCTAAACCCTAAACCCTAAACCCTGACATGAAATTTTGAGAGAACTCGCCACTTCTCTGCGTCACCGCAGCCCCCCAAAGCCCTCCTAGAGAGCGGAGGGGTTAAGGAGGCAGCCCTCAACAGGTTAGGGTTTTGGGGGCTTTGGGGTTTTAGGGTTTAGGGGTTTTAGGGTTTTAGGGTTTAGGGTTTAGGGGTTTAGGGTTTAGGGGTTTAGGGTTTAGGGGTTGAGGGGTTTAGGGTTTGGGGGCTTTAGGGAATAGGGCTTCAGGGTCTGGGGTTTCGGTTTTAGGGCTTGAGGGTTTTGGGTTCAAGGGGAAGAGCTCCGCCACAGCCCGAGCTCCTGCCTGACACCAGCTGCCACTCACCAGTGGTGAACATCAGCATGCTCTTGACTCTATATATATATATATATATATATATGTATGTATATATATATACATATATATATATATATAGATTAATTTATAAATATATATATATATATATATATATATATATTATATTATATAATAAGATATTATTAACTTATATTATGCATATCGATAACATTATATGTAGGTCATTCATCATGTTTGGATATGTGTTTATGATGGAAAGTGTAATGCTGATCATATGGATCATGTGTATTTCATTTAGATGACTAGAACAGAGAAGATAATGCACGTTGAAAATAAAGGTGAAGGAAGAAGGGGGACGGTGGTCGGCAAGCTCGGGAAACAGGGGCTGATGCCAGCCCTAGCCAGCCACGGAGTTTCCAGGGAGTTTGCGGTGTAAGCTGAGGGTTAGGGGTTTAGGGTTTTAGGGTTTGGTGTTAGGGGTTAGGGGTAGGGTTTAGGGTTTTAGTGGTGTAGGGTGTAGGGGTTTAGGGGTTTAGGGGTTTAGGGTTTAGAAACCCTCTTATAGTCCCCATAGCACGCTTGAAGAACCCCCCCAAAAAAGCGCAAATATTCTTCCTTAGCAGGGCAATAGAGGGATCACTATGTTTTTGAATGTTTTTGAGGTCCTTAACGCAAATGTTGGCTAAGTTTCATCGGAGGGGCCTGGACACGCACCGCTAAAAGACTCGTTCATTCCGTTTTTAAACAAAAATAGTGTGTATGAGGTGTATGTGGGCAAAACCCTAAACCTAAACCCTAAACCCAGGAGGAAGCCAGGGAGATCGAACAGAGCACTCAGCCCTCGGCGGGTGTCCTGCTACTAGGCTCGGAGTGCGGTGGTCCTTTTGTTTACTTCTGAGGATCCTAGCACTTTTTTGGCCGATTTAGGGTTTAGGGTTTTAGCCAGGGTTTTAGCCCTAGGCCTAGGATCAACAAGTCGCTACGAAGCAGGGTCATGATCCCAACTATAGGGCCCCTTTGACTTTGTACCAACTTGCCAAGTCCCCAATCCTCCAAGTAGGGGCTCAGGTGTTGGAGGGTCTACCCCTCCTAAAAGGGGGGTCTGGGGTGTTTGCGGTTGAGGGAGAGAGCACCTGTTTGGTGCTGTGGCGGGTCAAAGCGGTGCTTGTGTTTGGCCTTGTCGCGCCAGGTGTTTGAAAGCAGGTTTCGCTGTAGAGTTTGGAGGTCTTGTTGTTTGCGATGAGAGCTTAAAGGGTGTAGGGCAACAGGGGTTCTTGTACGAGAGGGCGTAGAGATTGAAAGGTCTGTCCCCAAAACCATAAGCCCTTAAACCTAAGCCCTAGACTGAACCCTAGGGTTTAGCGAGTCCCGGGTGTCAAAGGCATCTAGCAATCAAGCGAGTGGGGGATTCTGGATTAAGGGTACCTTATTGTGGTCCTTATAAGGGAATCCTACCATTTGGGGGGGG